>CAWUFW010000598.1:3717500-3722500 GCA_963921515.1 Calotriton arnoldi | reverse complement strand
TTTTTGCCATAAATGTAGTGCTTCCCACATACCTAAGCTTGCATGGGCATTCCAGTACATATATGATGTAAGGAGTGCTGCAGGTAAGAAATTGATTTATGTGTTTCTTTTTGTTGCGTCCAGGTATTGAGAGCTCTTGTGTCATGTGGCACACGGAAAAAAGCCTTTAAGGTTATGATCTCTCTGTGGTAATGCTTGTGTAATGTAATTGCGGACAAGGATGTCCCTGAGGCTGCGATCACCACCAGACTCAACTTCCAGGAAGGAATGAAGGACGTCACATCCTAGATGAGCAGCAGCTGCCTGAAGCTCAACTCAGAGAAGAGAGAGGTCCTTGGACCCTCCCCCTCTGCATGGGACAACACCTGGTGGCCCACCGCCCTCAGCAGCCCTCCCACCCCCACGGACCACGCCCGAAACCTCGGCATTGTACTTGACTCCTCCCTCTCCATGACCCGACAGATCAACGCGGTCGCCTCCAGCTGCTTTAACACCCTCCGCATCTTCCGAAAGACCTTCAAATGGATCCCCCCCGAATCAAGAAAGGTCGTCACCCACGCACTCATCACCAGCAGCCTGGACTACAGAAACGCACTCTACGTCGGGATCAACAAATCTCTGCTCCGCAAGCTCCAGACCATACAGAATGCTGCAGCCAGACTCGTCCTCGGCATCCCTCGACACAAACACATCACCCAACACCTGAGGAACCTCCCTCCACTGGCTGCCCGTCGAGAAGAAAGTTACCTTCAAGATACTCACCCACGCCTACAAATGCCTCCACAACACCGGACCCCAATACCTCAACGAGAGAATCTCCTTCCACACACCCAAGAGAAACCTCTGAACTACCAACCTCGCCCTCACCGAAACCCCACGCATCCGAGGAGCCAGAACAGGTGGAAGAGCCTTCTCCTACATCGCGGCCAAGACCTGGAACGAGCTCCCGATTGACATCAGATTCTCCCCCTCCCTGAACATCTTCAGGAAGACACTCAAGACCTGGCTCTTCGACTGAACGGAGCTGCTGATTGATTGATTGATTTACCCTTTGAATGTGGGATTTGTGCCTTTTTACAAAACTGATGAATTGTTCGATGTGATTATTTATCATTTCATGTTTTTTTCTATATAATTATTGGATCTTCGTGTAATTGTTAACTTGATTTTTTTTTCCTTTTAAACAAACTTTCTTGCCTTTTACATATGTCTCCATCATCTCTGCAATGTAATTGTTAACTTGATGAATGTGCTGCAGTATTTTACAACAATCTTATGAAAGAAAAGAAGTTTGCAAATTTCTACTGATGACTCTTCTATGTTCATGGCAACACTGACTGAGCCCCTCTTTGTTTGTCATTAAGTATTTTCTTTTAAGGTGGTTGGGCACAACTGTGTATGTTTTGTTGGCCGTGAAGAAGCCCGGTATAGAGTGAAGCGCGTTGCCGTGAATACATTTTCATGCTCTTACACCTCACTGTGGAGTACGAGGCTTCTTTGGGACTTATTGCTTCCCTTGATCGTTTGTGCATATAAATATATACACACAGATATATATTGATATATATCCAAGAAAGAAGTGACTCAAACAGATAGATTCACCAAAGAGCAAAAATATATTTCGACTACAACGTTTCAGCTTCCGCCTTCCTCAGGTAGTACAAGATGGTTTGCTCAGTGGCTGCACAGATGACACAGCTGAATTTTCAAAAAGCATCATGAGTGAAGATTCCATTTGGAATGTGGAATCAATGCAGTCCTGAGAGCTCTTGAGATATGCAGTAATCAGGTTGTATTATCAGTAATGTTCAGTCCATCTGGATGCAGTGATTTTAAACGGTACATCCAGAAGTTTTCTCTGGAGTCCAGTAGTTCTTCCTTTGAGACATGTTCCACGGGGAAAATCTTCAAATCTGATAGTAAATGATCCACAAGGTTAAAATGATTGGCTACAGGCTGGTCAATTTTCTTATTAATTATTGCCGATTTGTGGTTCCTGAATCGTGTACGGAGGTCATTCACTGTTTGGCCTACATATTGTTTTTTACAGCTTTGCCGTTGGCACTGAATCACATAAATAATGCATGTTGAGCGACATGTAAGATGCTGTCTTATTCCATAGGTCCTTCTCGTAACAGAACTAGTTACTGATGATGTTTGTAAAAGGTATTCACACGTGATGCACCTTTTAGAGTCACAGCAATGAACCCCTGCATTTGTTACAACTTGCTTCAGTTCAGCTTTCACAATAAGAGATCGTAAATTTGGAGCTCTGCGGTAAGCAATGACTGGCGGTTTTGGAAAAACCTTTTGCAATTTTTCACAAGTAGACAGTAAGGGAAATGTTTTTTGCATTATATTTCTGTAGTTGGGAGCTGATGGATGATAGTCAACCACAAATGGAGTTCTGTCACTTTTGTTTCTGCCGTTGGTATTCCAAATAAGTGCTTCTCTGGGTAACTGCAAAGACTTGTCAATTTGTTGCTTTTGAAAATTCAGCTGTGTCATCTGTGCAGACACTGAGCAAACCATCTTGTACTACCTGAGGAAGGCGGAAGCTGAAACGTTGTAGTGGAAATATATTTTTGTTCTTTGGTGAATCTATCTGTTTGAGTCACTTCTTTCTTGGATATTTTATTTCTTTGTGACTCATTGTATCCTTTGGGATCCAGATTTTTGCCCTGGCTGGCTGTTGTTTTCTTGTGATCCTTCATCTTCAAGTATATATATGGAAGGAAATTCAAGTTACTGGTAAGTACGGTTAAAATTACTTTTCAGGACCAGTACTGGACTGAAAGATACAGCACTGAGGTCTCTCCTTATAACAGGTGAGTAAATCGGAATTCATATTTCGGATGATTTTAGAAGAATATTTGCACAATGGTGAAGGGAGGGGGCGGGGCCTGAGGTGACATCTGTGCAAACGCGCCCCGTTGCGCGTTTTAAGTTGGGGATTAAGTCCCCTTGAATCCTGAGGGTCCCTAGGGGCCAACTAGCCCACCAGGAACCTCCAATATGCGCCAGGGGCTGCGTTGCAGAGACGTGTAGAGAGGCCACACCCCTTTTACACCTCTCTGCAATGCAGCTCTGTGGCGCTTTCTGGATGTACCTGTTGGGCTAGTTGGCCCCAGGGACCCTCAGGATTGAAGGATTTAATCCCCAACTAAAACGCGCAACGGGCGCGTTTGCACAGATGTCACCTCAGGCCCGCCCTCCTTCACCATTGTGGCCCCCTTCCCGGGCCTGTATTGGCCCCGGGGACCCCATCTCCGGGGCATGGCCTCTATTTTTATTTTTAATATTTTGAGAGGGGCTGCGTGGCCCCCTCCTCTGGCCATTTTAAGGCCCGGGGACCCCATCCCCGGGCCGGCCATACCCTTTTTTTTTTTTTTATTATTTTTCAAAACTTTGGGGAGGGGGCCGCGTGGCCCCCATCCTGGGCCACTACTTGCCCCGGGGACCCCATCCCCCGGGGCCTGGCCTCTCGTTGGGGACTGTGGGGGGTCCCCAAACCCCCACAGTCCCGCCGGCTCCCCACGTCCCTTGGGAGCCGGCATTGCTGTTCCACATGGGGAGCAGCTGACATGCTGCTCCCCATGTGGAAAAGCAATCGGCTTTGGATATTGGAAGAGAGAGCAGGTTTCCTGCTCTCTCTTCCAATATCCAAAGCAAGTTTGCAATGACAGGACGGGAGCCGCGAGGCTCCGTCCTGTCATTGCAAACAGCAGTGTCCCGGGGTAGGCACCCGGGACACTGCAGGAGCCGGCCCTGGGGGTGGCGGTCCCCAGGGCCATCAAGGGCTCCAGGAGGGGGCCGCGCGGCCCCCTCCCATCGTGTGCACAGCCCCAGGGAGGTGGTGGTCCCCGGGGCTCTGGGGGTCCGTAACGGACCCCCATATTTAAATGTTTAGTGCCCCGGGGAGGTGGCGGTCCCCGGGCGTGTGGGGGGCTGGAGCCCCCCACACAGGTTTTTCATTTAAAAAAGAAGCCCCGGGGAGGTGGTGGTCCCCGGGGCTGCGGGAGGGCTCAGAGCCCTCCCGCAACCATTATGCATAAAGCCCCGGGGGTGGTGGTCCCCGGGGCTTGGGGTGCCCTTAGAGGCCCCCACACATAAAATTAACCCCCCCAGCATGCCCCCGGGACTTGGCCCACCCGGGGGCCAATTATCATCGAGCGCGGGAGACCGCGCTTCGATTTTCTTTTTTCGGCAGGATTCGCGCACCCTGAGCGCATCCTGCCGATTTTTATTTTTTTTTTTAAATGCTTTTTTGCCCAGGGGGTCCTTGTGGGACCCCTGAGCAGGCCTAGGGGGTTAGGGTGTTTCTACCCTGCCCCCTTTGTGCGTTTTGCGCACTTGTTTCTTTTTTTCTCGGCGGGATACGCGCACCCTAAGCGCATCCCGCTGATTTAAAAAAAAAAAAAATCTTTTTCTGCCCAGGGGTCCTTGTGGGACCCCTGAGCAGACCTAGGGGTCAGGGTGTTTCTACCCTGCCCCCTTTTTGCGCTTGCGCACTTGTTTCTGTCCCTCGGTTCTACCGAGGACAAAATGGCTGCCAACACTTCTTGATTTGGAGTGTTGACAGCCAATTAGCATGCAGCTCGTGATCGGGAGGGTACGCGGATCCGACGCGCCCATAGATATATATGTGATTTTAATTGTGAATTTCTCAGGAACTACTGAACGGATTTACACCATTTTAGCAAAGGCACCAGTCTGAACCAAGGGCTACCTCTTTGCCAAATTTGGGGTAATTCCGTTCAGCAGTTCGAGCTGTAGCTGCGACTAAAGGTTCCTATGGAAAAATGAATGGGGAAAACGCGTTTTGGGACCCCCCTTTTTCTCGGCCCCGCTTGACGTATCACCCCGAGACTTTCAGGGTAGGAGCGGACCGGAGCGCCCCAACAAGTTGGAAGCTTTCGCGAAGATTCGTCAACCGACGCCAACGTTATTGCAAATAGAATGTCGCGGATTTCCTATGGATAATAGGTTGTAACTATAAC
>CAWUFW010000598.1:3682500-3712500 GCA_963921515.1 Calotriton arnoldi | reverse complement strand
ACCCATCGCAACTCTACTCACCCAGATCGATGGATAAGTAAACCCACCTCTACCTGGTAACAACTCAGGGAAGGGGGGCCCCGCTCTGCAAGAAACAAGATCATGTGTCCCTCATTAATCATATGTAATGTGAACACATGTCTATAAAGAAGGAAGTAAGTGTTGGTGACGAACCTCTCTGAGAGAGACAATGTGACAAAAGGACTCTAACTAAATTGAAGTATGCCTCGCCATGTTGGTTAATGGCCAGTACTAATTTCAAGGGCATAGTAGTTCTATACTAGCATTGTTCTGCTATTTAGCTCATACTAAGACTGCGATAAAACCAATTACAAAATACGTTTAAATGAAGTTTCTCATGGTTAAAAACATGCCCGTTTTCCACTTTGTCGAGCTAGATGGCAAGCTGAAGTAAACCAAAAACAGAGCACACCATCGCGGCATAAGTCGTTGAAAACACGGCAGCATGTACCGCGCTGAAAGACTGTTATATTCAGTTCAAAGACGTGCTGCATTTAGTCAAAAGCGCTTTGTCATACATAGGCTAGCCTGCTCCTCAATAGTGTCCACTAATATGTGATGCCGGAAACCACGGCACCGTGGTTTCTCACGCTCCAGATATTTACAAGCAGTCCAGCCACTAGTATATCAGCAATCAGAATGTAATCCACGCCCAGATAAGTGGAGTCTTGTCAAGATGAGAACTTAGATAACATATGCCAATAGCATATATACAACAAATATCATCATCGAGAGCAAGAACTTATTAGCCACACTGGCTATAAATGTACAATATAATCATTGCAGTGGTAGTTGAGACAACAGTAGATTAGGTGGCTAGTCATTTTTTAATCTACATGTCACCAATGAAATACACCACGCATGTACGATATAATTAAAAGCCATGACATGACACTTGTACATCATTGAAGACACAAGCATATCGCTAATAAATATGAAGCATACTTGTGATCGCGCATGCGCTGTGCCAGTGACTGTTTCACTTGCACATGCGCGTGCACGCGTAGGGTCTGGATATGAGCTGTGACACAGCATCAGTGAAGTGGATATATACAGTGACAGTTTCACTTGCACAGGTTCTGCATATGCGCTGTGCTACAGTATCAGAGAAGAGATCTGCACATGCGCAGAGTAAGAGACACTATTCTTTGCGCACGCGCGTGCACAGGATCGGGCAGAAATCCTAGACACCCAAGGGACCTTCTACAGCGTGACAGAGCTTTTTCACTCGTATTTAAGTGCCGGAAAATCCTCCCGTCGGTGCCTCCGGTTGCAGCTCATGTACCACAACGGGGTACCGACGGAGAGGTAGGTGGGGCACTAAGCTTTGAGTCACAATGTAGGTAAAGACTACGTAGGGCAGATTTGTAATGGGCAATTTAAACCTAATTGGCTTTTCACTCAGCACGCATTTGGAAATGCCTTTCACATACGAGCGTAGTCATCGGGAACAAATCCCAAGGCATACCATACTTAAATAGTGCCCTGTAGTAACATCACAGTATACAAGATTAGATCATATTTTGTCAATGACCTATACAGTCCAGTATTTGAATATCATAACTGGCTGGACTGCTTGTAAATATCTGGAGCGTGAAAAACCACGGTGCCGTGGTTTCCGGCATCACATATTAGTGGACACTATTGAGGAGCAGGCTAGCCTATGTATGACAAAGCACTTTTGACTAAATGCAGCACGTCTTTGAACTGAATATAACAGTCTTTCAGCGCGTTACATGCTGCCGTGTTTTCAATGACTTATGCCGCGATGGTGTGCTCTGTTTTTGGTTTACTTCAGCTTGCCATCTAGCTCGACAAAGTGGAAAACGGGCATGTTTTTAACCATGAGAAACTTTATTTAAACGTATTTTGTAATTGGTTTTATCGCAGTCTTAGTATGAGCTAAATAGCAGAACAATGCTAGTATAGAACTACTATGCCCTTGAAATTAGTACTGGCCATTAACCAACATGGCGAGGCATACTTCAATTTAGTTAGAGTCCTTTTGTCACATTGTCTCTCTCAGAGAGGTTCGTCACCAACACTTACTTCCTTCTTTATAGACATGTGTTCACATTACATATGATTAATGAGGGACACATGATCTTGTTTCTTGCAGAGCGGGGCCCCCCTTCCCTGAGTTGTTACCAGGTAGAGGTGGGTTTACTTATCCATCGATCTGGGTGAGTAGAGTTGCGATGGGTACCATAATTGTACTCTATGGACATGTTAATAATTCATGTCCATTAACGTTGACAATAAGAGAAATGTATTGCAATGTTGTTTGACTTGTTGCACTTTGTTTTTTGTGTCTCACGTTTATAGATAAGTTCCAGTAATACCCAACTTAACATTGGATTACTGGTTTGGTATCACTATAATTATTATTGTTTTTTCATTCTTTCACACATGCAGCAGCATTGTTTAATTCTTATGGTCCTGATGAAAGCCTGGACACTTGTAAAGACCAGATAGGATGAAACATGTCGACCGACCTTTACATCTTGGCAGTCTAATTCATACTGCTTTGCACTGCTTTTTAACCCTGCCAGTTTGGACAAGCCAATAAAAGTTTTTGTGTCCCTTCTAGGTAGTTTTAAAATCACTTTTTCTTTCCATTTATATCCAGCGCTGCACCCTCACAACGCCTAGTGCTCACATATGGGATTTTAGCATCCTCAATATCTTAAAAATTCTAAAAACATCCCAGAGCTCCTACCTCACAGTGAGGGAGTTGTAGCTTTCAGTAGGACTAGGTTTTCCTACTGGGAGGAGAAGCCCATATGATGAAGCATGTCACCTATGGTGGGTGAGGGCATTCGTCCTGAAAGGGATTGCTCCCTGAGGGCTTTACTAAGAGACACGATTTTAACTCTATCCTTATTGAAACACAAGTTGCACTCTATGACAGACCCGAGAAGTCTTGTGTTATGATTATTGTATATGGGGATTTACTTCTCGCAGGTCTTTAAACTGTCTCCCTTGGACCCTCTCCTCACTCTCTTTGTGCTTTGAAGAAGAAAGTGAACCAGTCAGCATCAGAGGAGGTAACAAGAACCTCACTTGACTCTTTCCTTGCTAAAGCTACTAGCGCCCTGGACAGAGAAATAGCAGACGCGGAAAGGAGGCTCTCTCTGGGAGCGGGGTGTGGCCTTAACTGACGCTCTGCACTCCCTTAGCAGTGACACTACTGCACCCATTGCTGGTGAGATCATTGTATGTGAACCCCCTCTCATCTCGTTAACCGTCCCCGATCACACTGCTGGAGGCCAGGTAAAGCCTGAGGCTGCCCCTTTCACCGCTAAAAGGAAAAGAGGCCTATCCAAAGTAGCCCAAGTTTCCACAGTAAAAAAATCTAGAAAGAGCAACCTCGGGCAGGACAAAATAAGAGCCCTGGACCCCCTACAGACTAAGCCCTGTTCGACCTATGGCTAGCAGGAGGTTGAAGCACACCTTAAAGAACTTATCAACCCAATTGTCACTCGGCTAGACTCTATTGAACGAACTCTCGCCGATTTAGTGGCAAAAAACTTAAGGACACAATGTGATTCAAAGGTTGGGGCAGGGGCATTAGCGATACCAGGGCACGTTGCTACAAGCAGTAAGTGGCAACAGGGTCAAGTAAAAGAAAATTCCATCATAGCAAACACTGACCGCATAGAGGTGGGCCGAGACATATTGCAGTCGGTAGCACACCCTTCTGGGCTCAATAGAGGCCCGTCTGCGGCGGATACAGATGCCATGCACCCTAATGCACACATAGCCCTGATAATTCCAATTCTAACACAAATCCAAATGCTAATACATTTAGCACACGCCTCAGTGCAACATTTCCGAGCAGCGGCCCCCCAACTCTCAATTTTCCACCCGCGGCATGCCCTTTTGTGATTACCATGGTAAACGTCCCACCACTTAGAGCCCTCCAAAACAAAACTACCATCCAACTGATGGCGAAGGCCAGACATTGGCTATCCAACGCTGCTGACATAGGCCATCTAATCCAAAACCATTTGATAATGGCCAGAAGAATACATTGGTTAGGCAATGGGCCAAAACTAATTAATAATGATTGCTTTGTCCTTAATTTTGACAATCGAGGGCTGGTGAGGCACCTACTTTGCCAGCTACCGTCAGCCTCGTCCACACACTCACAGATTTTTATAGTTCCACTGGCCTTTTTCTATAAACCACCACCCAAACAAACTTATTACTAATAACGCAGTTCACCAGGCAGTTAATAACCCAAATTGCCCTCATCAGATAACGTGGAATAATCCCTTATTTGGTAACAGGTTTGCTGCCCTTGAGGATCTGGATACCTGCGATTGACTCAGCCCCCTCTGTAACCCATTATCTCCACCCAGCTTTCCCGAGTGTAAGGATGGAGAAACACAACATGTGATAGAAGACTGTTATACAATGTGGCGCTCCGCTACCACCACACAGGCTTTACTTGACTCTCCACGCCTACCACCTGCCGCTCTCAGTAGGGCGACCCCCCTTCAGCCTGACGTAGGAGCTATCTCACTTATCTCATGGAACATAGCTGGATTTAAAAAGGAAAAGTGCACCCTGGTGTGGGACTCAGAGATTAGAGAGATCAGCATTATCTGCTTACAGGAGACATGGGCACAAAAACCTTTCTTCCTAAATGGTTATCGTCCTTTGTTTACACCAGCCATCCCCTCTATTGCAGGCAGAGCTAAAGGGGGCCTAATAACACTTATTGCTAATACCCTTTCGTTTGACAAAATAGTATTTGCCAATAGCTCGATCTATTTCCATAATATTGTAGCCAGGGGACGGAATAGTCCTGATTTAGTATTAATAAATGTTTATAATAATAATTTTTTTAAGTTAGCAGAAGAGCCAGGGCACACATTGGAGGACTTACTATCTAATTACACCAGACGGCCAACTATCATATGGGCAGGGGACTTCAACTCCCACATTTGCAACTATACAGATCACAATGTATGTGGGGTCACTAATGAACAGGGCCATCCCCTGACTCACTTTTACCATCATAACTATGGCAACGCTCTAAATAGTCTTCTGATGACACTGGACCTGGAAATTGCCAATCCAAAATGCTCTATCTCGGGGGAAATGGAGGCTACATTTCACCGGGCAGGGGGCTCCTCCTGTATTGATTATATTCTGTTCCCTATGGCCTCACGTAGAAATGTTAAGAACTTTGAGGTCATACAGTCTGCATCTAGTGATCACTTCTTTCTGTACTTCACGTTTAGCTGGCACCTACCCAAAAAACTGGGCTCCAATTGTAAATCTAAACCAACACTAGCCATGAAAAACGGCTACACTCTAAAATGGGTGAACATTGATCACGCAAAGCTATTACCGAGAATAGTGTCCTCCTCGTATAAGGACATCTCCTTATGTTTAAACTTATCCTCCACAGCTAATCAAACTATGGAAGCTTTTAACATGATTCTAACTTCGATAAAGGGACACCTTACTTGTCAAACTTCTCAAAAAAAGCCTTTAAGACAAAAATGGTTTGGGAAAAAGTGCTCACAGGCACTAGTGGATTTACATAAAGCACTTAAATCGCAACCTAGAGATCAAACTCTTATTAGATCTCTTAGGTCTGCTTATAAATCCGCAAGGCGGGAAAGGAAAAGGAGTTCACCAAGGAAGCCTGGAAAAACCAGAGAGCAGCATCTATAGCCAAGGACAGCAAATCTTTCCGGAAAATAATTAATAGTCCCCTTTTCCAGGAGGAGAGCGGGCCTTCACTGGACCTCCACATTGACAAGGCAACGTGGTTAAATCACTTCCACAAAATATTTCAGGAACAATCAGCCAATATCCCAGAGTTACCAGAGCAATACTTGAGGACCCCACTAGCACTGGAGTTCTCCATAGGCGAAGTAGAACTTGCATTAAATCAATCTCCGGGCCTGATGGGGTCCCACTAGATGTTTTTATAATTAATAAACCCCTCTGGGTACCTATCCTTACAACTGTATTTAACACCATAGCGAAAGCCGGCCCTCCGCCGCCCTGGAGACAGTCCGTCATAGTTCCAATCCATAAGAAGGGGAGTGGCGCAGAACCGGCTAACTATCGCCCGATTTCTTTGCTGGATAGTACAGCAAAGTTAATGGGCAGACTGCTGCTGAACAAGTTGGAGAAGTGGGCAGAGGAGAACAAAATCCTCGCTGAAGCCCAGTATGGCTTTAGGAAGGGGAGAGGCACAATAGACCAGTGCCTCAACCTCGCCCTAATTGCCGCAAAATATTTTGTTGCCAAACAGGGGCAGCTATTTCTGGCATTTATGGATTTGTCCGCGGCCTTTGACTGCATGAGCCACAATAAATTGTGGTCTATCATGGAGTCTCTGGCAGTGGACCCACACATAATCTCATTCATCAGAGGCCTGTACAGACATGCAGAGGCAGTAGTCCATTACGGGAAAAAAGAGGAGTGTACAAAACCTTTTAGAATTGATAAAGGGGCAAGACAGGGTTGTGTTCTTGCCCCCTTTTTCTTCTCCCTTTACACAAATAAACTCTCCGAAGCCCTGATTGAAAAATGCAAGGACGTCCCAGTGGTAGGCTCACATCCCCTACCTGTTATGCTTTATACAGATGACACCGTCCTTCTAGCCAGAACACCAATGGCCTTACAGCTTTTGATCGAGACATATTCCACATATATGGCAGACCTAGGCCTACACATTAATAAAACAAAAGCTTATGTGATGGCCATGGGCAGGGCCAAGAACCAGAAAGTAATGGGCTTTCATATTAATGGCAGAAGACTAGATAGAGTGGACAATTTTATGTATCTGGGGAATTTTTTCGAATATAAATTAAAATGGTCCACTATGGTGAGGGACAGGGTGCTCCGATGTCCAAAAGTATAGCTGGCATCTGGAAGTTTGCAGCAAAAATAGGGAACAAACCAGTAAAAGAAATGTTAGAAATGTATCATGCAAAAACAAGACCCATAGCGTCATATGGTGCAGCCGTTTGGGGAATTGCAGACATTAACTCCATTCAAGCAATAGAAAATAAATTTCTAAAGAGACTATTAGCCACCCCTACATCGTGCCCAAGCATTCTAATTCACAAAGAACTAGACTTCCCGTTCATTTCTGATTCCCTGAAAATTGCTCCCCTTCTAGCCTGGCTTTCAATTTGGAAAAGTGAATCGGTCCCCCTGAACCATCTAGTACTAGGGGACATCCTAAACTTGGACCGCGCTTCTTCGATTAGCTGGTTAGCTTACGTGAAACAGTCCCTCACAGAACTAGATCTGGAGCATTTGTTCAATTCACCGTCTGAGTGCATATCCTTTTCTAAATGTGCCTAAAAGAGCTCTTTTATAACAAATGCAACTCACACAGGTGGCAAGAAAATCAAAATAAAACCACAGTGACCACATACTTTGCATCACTCACTCCAAGTAGTGGTCATTTATCCTACATTTCATTTGTCACGAATATCTGCCACCGCTTTGTATTGACTAGATTTAGATTGAATTCTATCCCATTAATGGCCGCCTATCCGGCACAAGTATTTTCGATAAATCAGTTATCTTTCTGCCCTTGTGATGGCCTTTTCCCCAATCTATTTCACATCTTTTATTCTCTTGTTCATTCTACACGGTAATACGGAAAAAATTAATTATTCCATTGTTGAAAATTTTTTGTATTCGATCGCACAAACAAGCCCTTGAAACTTTCCGATTATTGGAAACTCCGCTCATATGCTTTATGCTTGCCAACTTCCTGCTCGCTGTTCTTAAAATCAGAAAAATGCACTTTAATCCACATGGGGTACACTTTTAGAACTTGCACCACTATCCTTTAGCGGGGGCAAGCCGTTTTATGTATACTGTTTTATGACTTTTTAAATTAATTTTATAGCTGTTTTATGAATTTAATATCATCTTTTTTAACAGTTACCAAAGCTGAATTGTTGTTTTATATAATGTATTCTACACGTCGATGATTTTATGTACTTTTTATGCATTTATTTGAATGTGAAATAAAGATGTGATTGATTGATAAATATACACACACATACATACACACACATATATACAGACACACATATATACACTCATATATATACATACACACATATATACATACATACACACACATATGTACATACACATACACACATATATACATACACACACACATATATATACATATACACATATACATATATATACATACACACACATATATATACATACACACACATATATATACATACACACATATATATACATACACACATATATATACATACACACATATATATACATACACATACATATATACATACACATACATACAAATAAATGTATACATACACATATATATGTATACACACATACATACACACTATATATATACACACATACATACACACTATATATATACACATACATACATACACACATACACATACACACATACACACTATATATACACACACACTATATATATATATATAGATACACACACATATACATACACACTATGTATATATATATATACATACACACTATATACACATACACACACACATATATATATATACACATACATACACACACATATATATATATATACACACATACATACACATATATATATATACACATACCTCCAAAACCCTTCCAAAGAAAGTAATGAGTCGCACTCCTGCGGTGATGACTTTCATTTAATAAATCAGCGCTGGCTTTTCCTGACGCGTTTCAGTCAACATTTGACTTTTCTCAAAGGACGGCCACGGCATTCACACAGCTGAGAACAAAGCAAACAATCAATTGCTCAAATTTAAAGTTTTTGCCCCCTGGTGGGCGCCTCGATAGGCTGTGTTTCAAGCATGCTGGTACTTGTTGTTCATTCATACACACATATATATATATATATACACACATACATACACACATATATATACACACACACATATATATATACACATACGTATATATACACATACATATACACATATATATATATACACACATACATACACACACACACATATATATACACACATACATACACATATATACACACACATACATATATATATACACATACACACATTATCTACTGGCGGTCGCCAGTAGATAGTTATAGTTAGGACCACGTTTCTGGAGGAAAAGCGTTTTTTGATTTGCTTATAACTTTGGCGTCGTTTGACGAATGTTTACGAAATGTTCCCAAAAACTTCTCTTTTCAGATCAGCTCCTATGTTGAAAGTTTGGGGGTGATTCGTCAAGGGGGGGCTGAGAAAAAAGGGGGTCTTAAAACGTGTTTACTCCATAGGAAACTTTAGACAAGGCTACAGGTCAAACTGCTGAACGGAATTACGTCAAATTTGGCAGGGAGAAAGGTCTTGGTCCAGAAAGCACGCTTTTGTTTAAATGGGGTAAGTCCGTTCAGTAGTTTTAGAGAAATATAAAAATTTACAGATATCGATATTTGAGAATTCTGACATCTGATTGGCTGAGGCGTTGCGAGCACGAGCGTGCGGCTCATTGGCTGCGAACTGTTGAAACTAGGAAGTGTTGGCAGGCATTTTGTGACTGAGTTGAAAGGCGTAGGGGGAAAAATAAGAGAATAATTATATAAGAGGGTATAGTAGGAACACTGTGGTTTTAGTTTAATCAGTCTGTACGGTGCAGAGGCAGGGAGTTTGAATGTTGCGTAGGCCGTGGAAATCACGTCCGCAGAACAACGGTGCGTGGTATTGCGGCAAGGTTGCGTAGGCTCTGGAAATCCCGTTGGGAAAACAATGCGCCGTATTGCGGCAAGTAGTGTGTAGCGTGCACACACAGGTAGTGTGAATGTTGCGTAGGCTGTGGAAATCACGTCCGTAAAACAACGATGCGCGGTATTACGGCAATGTTCAGTAGGCTGTGGAAATGATATCGGGAAAATAACAATGCACCATATTGCAGCCTTCCTTTAATATAATGCGCAGTAATGTTTACTTATAATGCGGTGTTCACTTTTATCACGGACAGTGAACAAAATTAACGTTTAATTGACTGAGGTGTTCCAACAACGAGCTCAATGTTCATTGGCTGCGAACCATTCAAAGTAAAAGTGCTGCCAGCCATTCCCTCCCCCTGCGCGGAGTAGCAAGGACATCTGATTGGTTCACATGTTCCAAGCAGGACCTTCCAGAGGTTAATGTTCATTGGCTGCGAACCATTGAAAGTAGAAGTGTTGCCAGCCATTTCCTCCCCGTCCGCGGAGTAGCAGGGACATCGGATTGGTTGACGTGTTCCAAGCAGGACGTTCCCAAGATTAATGTTCATTGACTGTAAACCATTGAAAGTAGAAGTGTTGCCAGCCATTCCCTCCCCTTCCGCGGAGCATCAGGGACATCTGATTGGGTAATGTGTTCCAAGCAGGACGTTCCCAAGCTTAATGTTCATTGGCTGTGAAGCATTAAAAGTAGAAGTGTTGGCAGCGATTCCCTCCCCCTCTGCGGAACACCATGGACATTTTATTGGCTAAAGTGTTCCGAGTACAACTTTGCTCATTATTGGCTGGGAACGTTTCACTGTTGTGAAGCGTTTTGTGATGCACTTCAATGGAGTACGGGAAAACAAAGTAGGGGAGGGTAGGAACACTATTAACTCTGTAAAGTGGTCACAAGGTGGTGAACAGGGATTGTGAAGGTAAAAATTGTTTTTTTATATATTTTAAGGGCCATTTATATAATTGGCGTGGGGTGTACAAATCACGGCGGGAAAATAACAAAGTGTGTTGCGGTCTTCTTTTTATTAAGTTTGCGGGTGGGATACTTCCCAGGAGCACTGTTTAGTTATAATGTGGTGTTTACGTTTCTGACGGGGAGCTGTGGTTGCGCAGCAAAAATTTCAGTCTAGGTTTGAAATAGTTTTTATTAAGCAATTACAAATATACTTTCTTCGGAAACTGAAGCTGTATATATCAAAGGGGTGACAAATAAAAACGTAATTCATAAAATATCCCTTAAGCGTGGGCACACCCTCCCTTTTTTTTCTGCTATAGTTTGTAAAAGTGTTGCCCCATATTCTTGATAATATAAGAGGGCATGAGTTACTTTTAGATAAAGTAGAAAAGAAGTGCTACAAGAAACACTCCCGCACTACATCATCTCAGGTCACAAGAACAATAACAAGTAAAAAACAGTTAAAAACAAATCACTTTATATTACATAGAAATGTACGCTTTATAATTTTTTATAATTTCTATTCTGTAGAATTCGGGAAAGTTCGGTCGTAGTGCTTAGAGGTCGCTCACTGCTCCGCTAACAAATCACATACTCCTTTGAGAATATATAGGATAGTAGTATAATAATATACACTACTGGTAGTATATATTCTATAGGGAGAACGAGAATAGGAACCACAACAGAGAAAAAGAGAAATACCAAAAAATCATTCAAAAATGTAGAATTTATCAAAGGCATTCAGTAAGAAAGTGTCTATGCAAACAATTTTTTTAAACTGCAATTTCGAAAAATATTCTCACTGTAAAAATATCTGATCAAGTAAGTTATAAAGGTAAGTAAGCTGTATTTCAGATGGTTTACTCCTGGCGGCGACAAATCTCCAATTCCTGTTGTGTGAAAATATGACACTCTAATACAATATAGAGAGTGACACTGATTGCACACAAAAAGGAAAAGGAAAATAAAGTCATGAACACAAAACAAGATCAATAACGAAATACTTTCCAGCAGTGAATATGTTCAGAGCTTCTTTTATCCGGGATTTCGAAATCTTTCAACTTCGCGCCGACGGGTCATAAACTCCTCTGAGATCATAATGACTGTGAATATTACAATATACATACTCACACTATATGATCGCAAGGGGGAAACAGAGTAAGAAGCAGAAGCTGCTGACGTTACATATAAATCTTTAGTCTTCGCGCCGACGGGTCATAAACTCGTCTGAGATCACAATGACTGTTAATATTTTAATATACATATTCACAGTATATGATCCCAAGGTGGAAACAGAGTAAGAACCAGAAGCTGCTGACGTTACATATAAATCTTTAGTCTTCACGCCGACGGGTCACCAACACCTCTGAGGTCAAGTACAGTGTCAATATTATAACATACAAAGTCACATTATATGATCTCAAAGGAGCCAGAAAAGGAACAATGTTTGCTGTATTCTGTCTGTTTCTGAAAACAAGCTGCTGACGTTTCATATAAATGGCAAAAACAACCAATAACACTTTTTTCTATATACAAATGTTTAAATATTGACAAATAGCTACGTATTATAAATATCTACTATGCCATAATCAAACAACTTACAACTCTGGAATATGTTTTGTTGCCGCAAAACAAGAATCCGACGCTAGAAAAGGAACGTGCATCACAGAATGGACACGCGTAAATAACTTCGCATAAACGAAACTAATCAAAGAACGGGTGTGGTTTATATACTTTTTGGTTATTGAGTAGTCTATGGAAGGAAGATGCGGCTCCGCCCATTTAGACGTCACGTTTTACAGTTGACACGTGCTCACGTTTTAACTGTTTAACTTGTGCACATGTTGGGAAA
The DNA here is from genome assembly GCA_963921515.1 of Calotriton arnoldi. NCBI lineage: Eukaryota > Metazoa > Chordata > Amphibia > Caudata > Salamandridae > Calotriton > Calotriton arnoldi. The sequence goes on along the minus strand of CAWUFW010000598.1, from coordinate 3,699,906 downwards.
AGTTACAAAATGTGAAGCGGTAAAGGTTTCGATTTCGATCCTAACACGTATAAGGTCCTTAATATGTACATACGTTGGAGAGCTTAAAAACTGTTACCCGGCAAGCCGTGTCATTTCCATTCTCATGACTACAAACATCTATTATTTGCCGTAATTCTAAATAGAAGACATAAAAAAAAATATCGTTCAGAATAGAAAAAAAAAATATGTGCTAATATTTCTCATCACTATGGTTTTAAATTAAAAAAATGCCAGCATTTGTAAAGCGTACAGCTTCCCCCGGAAAGGTGTGCCGGCGCTCGGGGGCGTCGGGAAGATTAAGCAAGGTGTTGCCCACAGTGACATAGTGGTGGGCTTGTTGTATTCCGCTTTAGATGTCCGTATATAGGTTTTCCTGATACATGTCCTTATATAGGCATAAGATCCCAGTCCTTATTTAGGCATTAGCCATGCTACCCAAATACAGGCATGGTCACCTACATCCGTCCACCCCAACGTCACAACGAGTTCTTAGAAACCAGACCCATAAGCTCTTGGGAGTTCCCCTAGCACAGGATTATTGATTTCTCCAAGAACTCATTTATTATGCATGAACCGCTATTCCTTAAGGGTTCATTCCTGACGTCTTCCTCTGCCCGACTTTACGTCAATGCTAACATTCCAAGGCACCTACCGGGTATAAATATACCTTCCCTTGCCCAAGCAAGTAGGAGGAGACCTCGACTTTAGAGGAGCCCGTGTCCCGGCCTGACGCACTGACAAGAGACGCTGTCATCCCTGCTCACAGAGAATCCAGCTTCCAGTGTTCTGACTCCCTTCGCGGGGTGTTAGAGTTCGAGACCCGGAAGGAGATTCCCACCTCTCTCATTCTCAAGGTATGGAGCTGACTAGAACCTAGAGGGACTCTTGGCATACCAGACTCTTGGCATACCAGATACTTGGCATACTATAGCATACCATACTATAGAATACATCACCTACTTCCTACCTTGCACTACACTTAGGTTAGGTACACTGGGGTAGAACTAGTTAGAGAAGCATCTTATGAATACTCGCATTTTTAGCTTATGTTATTTATGTATATGAATATATGTGTCATAGCTAAAAGATAATGCTAGCGCAGTATTATTTCTTTCTACCGCTTACGCTGTACATAATATATCTCGCATACTGTCTTGTGATCATAACAGCTCCTATCTCTTACACGAGAAACAAGACTGTTCAATAAATCCTTTTATTGAAACGCCTGTCTATTCTTTCTGTGTAACTCTGAAGAAACTAAGCATGCACGTTTAGCTGAGTGAAACTGTTATCTGTTGTTTCCACGATTCTGAAGTGTTCCGATTCTTTTTTTTAATTTTTTTTTTAATTTATTGATTTATAGGAAGTGCAACTAATATTAATCACTTCTGCCTCTCCTTCCATCTAAAGATGGGTTCCCATATACGTTCCCCAAGTACTCTCCCCCTTTTTCCTTTCCTCGCATAGATCCCCTTCTCAAGATTATAAGCGGAGAGTAACCTAGCAAGCCATTGCTGGAAAGTTGGTGGTGCTTTATCCAACCATACCGATGCGATACAAATACGCAAAACCGACATGGCCATAAATATAAAATATTGAAAGGGGCATTGGATATCGTTACTATTTATCCCTAGTATTATTATAGATGGTGTAAGAATAATCTTAATTCCCAGAGTTCTATCAAAAAAGGATTCTATAGCACTCCGCAAACCCTTTAGCTGGGGGCAGGATGCAAAAATGTGTACTATTTCAGCATCTATACAATCACACCGTGGACATCTAGTGCCTGTTACCCCCCCCCCCATTGTGCTATCCTTGCGGGTGTATAATACAAAGAATAGATTGTTTTATACTGCTGGGCTTGAAGCCCTGCAGAGCATAGAATAGTCTGGCCTAATTCTAAAGAATGGTGGAAGCAATCTTGATCTATTCCAAGTTTGACTGCCCACTTATCTCCATACTTTCCAAGATCATCACTTTTCAACACAGATAACTCGGCATAAAACCTTCGTATAGTACAATCTTAACCTCCCTCAATAACATCCATTATTGTGTTTTTAACAAAGCCAGCCGGCCCACCTTTCTTCTTTCCTAAGAAACTCCGAACTTGTAAGTACTTAAAAAAATTCCTTCTGTCAATACCATAAATAAACTGTATTTCGGAGAACTGGCAGATACCATTCGTCCCATATAAATCACCCATTTTCCGGATTCCACGCCGTCCCCAATCTAACATTACTGAATCTGCAAAAATTTCCGCTGGCAGGATTGGATTTCTACATAATCGAGTATAAGCATTCAGCCTACCAAGTCCAGTTTTCTTTCGAAAGGACGTCCAGACCTTATAGGCTGCCATCAGAGTCTTAAACCTTGTTCTTTTAAAATAACAAGAATCAGTATATTTTAAAAAGCAGTTCTCCGCCTCCCTACCAATCAATATAGAATACATATCTATAGATCCTATCTTGACCTGCGGGTCAGATGAATCCCCCCCTAAAAGACCGCGCATATATTGAAAGGCTGCCGCCCAGTAATACATTTTAAAATCGGGGACGGCCCAACCGCCCCTTGCCCTAGGTAGAGACATGAAACGTAGAGCCCTCCTGGTTTTCCCGTGTGCCCAAATAAATCTGTTAACCAAGTGTTCCAGTGCCGTAAACCATTTAGCTTCAAACTCGAGTGGAATTGCCCTAAAAGGATAAAGAACTTTTGGTAATAAGATCATTTTTACCACATTACAACGCCCGACTAGGGAAAGATGCAAATTGTGCATTCTATCCAGATCTTTTTTAGCTTTAGATATTATTGGATCGATGTTCCTATCCACAATGTTGCCCAAAGTCGCTGAGATATTAATCCCTAAAAAGACAGCAGATTCAACAACCCGCACATCATTACATATGGCCCCCTCATTCTTAATTATCTGTGTTTTGGGCTTGTTTAGCGCATATCCTGACACCCGGCCAAAAGCAAGAGCTTCTGACTCAACTACTGCTATAGCATTTTCGGGAGATGGCGTCACTAAGCGATGTCGTCTGCGTACGCCAACGTTTTATATTCTAGACCATGGACCTTTATAGGGGGAATCCCTCCGTTTGCTTCCAGCCTCCGAATTAACGGATCAATATATATCGCGAATAGTAATGGCGAACATGGGCAGCCCTGACGAGTGCCACGCCTGATTTTCAAGGGCGCCGTGTATCCTCCATTAACTCTGAGTCGGGCAGTGGGAGCTTGATACAGAGCCTGAATTGCATTGATGAACCCACCCCCTATACCGTACCATCTCAGAGTCGTCCAAAGGTAGTCCCAGGAGACCCGGTCAAATGCCTTCTCGGCATCCAGTAACATGACCGCCATGGGTTATCCTGAGACTCCAGCGGCATCAAGAAGAGTGATAACCCTACGGACATGCTGCGTAGTACCTCTCCCGGGGATAAAGCCATGCTGAGTAGAACTAACTATCTTATCTATAACCTTGCAAAGCCTCAGAGCCATAACCTTAGAGAAGATCTTTGCATCAGAATTCATTAAGGTTATTGGTCTATAAGACCCTGGTTCTGTAGATGGTTTACCTTTTTTTACGATGACTACTATATCAGCAGCTGCCCAGGAACCTGGGACGGAGATTCCCGCCTGGGCTTGTTGTACTGTTTCTATCAGGTCCGAACGTATTACCTCCTGGAAGGCCTTGTAGAATTCAATTGGAATTTGATCGGGACCCGCAGCTTTGCCCGAGGGAAGACTATTCATAGCCAATAAGATCTCATCAGCAGCCAAAGGTGCTTCTAATGCGTCCCTATCTCCCTCAGTAAGCGATGATGCAAAAATGTCCCCAAGATACCCTTGAATTTCCGAGGGGTCTTTCGACTGCTCTTCGTTATATAAAGTAGCATAAAATTGCCTAAAAACCTCTCGGATCCCGTCAGGATCATCAACTAAGCCGCCGTTACCGTCTGAAATCCCTTTAACTTCCCCTATAGCCGCTTTCTGTCTTGTGCGTGCTGCTAATGTATGCCCTACCCGCTCGCTTAACTCGTAACATTGCTCTTTTCTTGCTAGAAAAGTAGCCACCGTTTTAATAGCGATAGTCTCCTCTGCTTCAGCCTTTGCCAATGTGACTTTAAGCAGAGCTTGATCCAAGGATGCCCCCATTATAATTGCTACATTCAATTCCTCTTCTGCTGCGGCAACCGCCTTAGACATTTTTTTAGATCTAATATCCTCCTGTTTCTGCCTATGAAGACTAAAGCTCAGCGTTTCCCCTCGGACACCTGCCTTAAAAGCATCCCAGGTTACCCCTGAAGAGGTACTACCCCTGTTAATTTCCCAAAAATCTACAATCCAGCCCTTCATATGCTGCAAGTATCTTTTATCTTTCAAGAGCCCTCTCTCAAAAGTCCATACCCGCTCACGCCTAGCCGCCCTTGGTACTTCCAATGTTAAAATTATCGGGTTGTGGTCGGAAATGATCCGAGGCAATTTCTCGATCTGACATCTTGACAAGAGACAATTTGAAATAAAAAAATAATCAAGCCTAACACAAACTTTATGTGGAGCAGAGTAATACGTGCTACCAAAATCATTAGGCTTCAGATATGTCCACACATCTGTTAAAGCATTATTACGAGTCAGATTGGAAAGCGCTCGGAATGTCCTTTTCTTACGACCCTGATATTGATACCCTGCTTCCGACCACAACCCCCTATCCCGTTTATATTGAAGTCTCCACACAAAATTATAGGCGTAGGCCATGAGGCCAATTCCAGATCTAAAAATTCGAATATGTCCGGGTCATCCTCAGTGGACCCATAGACTGAACAGAGGGTGACCATTTTATTGTTTATCATACATTGCACCAAAACCCATCTGCCCCACTGATCCTCCAACTTTCTCTTGACTATGAAATCGTTTCTCCTAGACAATATGGCAACCCCTCTGGTTCTAGTGCCCTGCTTAGTATATGCGACCAGGTGATACCCCAACTGCTCCATTAGAAACCCCCTTGTACCTTCTATGTGCTTCTCTTGAAGACATACAAAATCCAATCTCATCGCCCTTAATACTGCTGAAACCCGTTGTCTTTTAACCTGATCATTCATACCACATACATTAACCGAGGCAATTTGTATGCTCATGAAAACACAACGAACATTTGTCCCAACAAGTCGTCCTGTAAGTGCATAATTAACTTCCACATCCTTGATACTGAGCTCCCTCTTTTTTTATTTTTACCAGCTTTTCTACACCTCCTATAACCACCCATAATGCTCAGATGCCATGCTGTGCTGTAACCTATCCCCCCTCGAGCCAACCCCAAACCCCCACCCACCCCTCAGGACCCTCCCCTGCAAACCCCCCCCTTACGGGCAAATAGGTCAGCAATGACCTATGTGTGACAGCTTACTCCCGTAGCTACGTCGCCACCCCCCCCTTGCTTGTAACCCCTTAAATTTCCCCTACCAAATTCATGACTGATGATTCTCGTAAGCATCAACTCCAGGCAAGCCCCCTTCATTACCCACCCTTCTGGCCCTTTAATTCCTCATAGAATGCTTGAGCCTTAATCTCTGAGAAAAACATTCGAACTTGCCCCTTTACAATCACTTTAAGGCGTGCTGGGTATAGTAAATAGGCCTCACAGCCCAGTCCCTAAAAAGGAGCAATCAACTGCCTTAGCCTCCATCTCCTTTCAACAGTGGCGTGACAAAAATCTGGACGCGCAAAGAACGACGTGCCTTCAAATGTCCGTCTGGCATCTGGTCTTGCCTTATCCATAATTTCTTGCCTAAGTAGGTAGTTGCCAAGATAGACGAGGATTGCCCTAGGTCTATCAGCTTGTGACGCCACATACCCCTTCCTCTGAGTCAAAGGAAAACGATGTGCTCGCTGCACCTCCTTTTCCCATTCCCAGGAAGCCAGCTCAGGAAAGGCCCCCTTCAAGAGAGAGATAACAAACGCCATAACATCGTGTCCTTTGACCCCGTCAACATCACAGAGAAGGACTCCATCAAGGTAGGCTGCCGCAGATTGTTTTCCCTGGATTTGTTGCCTCCGTCCTGCCCGATCTTAGTTGTTTTCCGAATTATGCCGCCAGTATCCTTATTGCCGCCATTAGGACCGCCGAGACCGGTGTTGTTACCACTACCAACCTCCTCGAACTCGTCCGGCTTCTTAGTGCCCACTCTGCGAGATTGGCCGGTGCCTCGCACCGGCAAAGCCCCTGTAGCTGATAGGGCTGATAGGACAGTATCCTTCTGCATATCCTTGGCATCCTTAGGCTCCTTCTGCTGCTTAGGCGGTCTTGGCGCCATGCTGAAATCCACACTCCTTCAACGACAGATTGACCTCAGTGCCTGACCAAGCTTACGAGCTACCGAAACCACCTGTGGGGTCACCTCGCGAGCCGGGCACCACACCAGTTTATGTCCCGCCGTCCAGCCTGGAAGTCGTTTCAGCAAGAAAGAAATAACCAACATCCTCGGGTTTCATCAAGGGAGAGGGGAGAGACTTGCGACCTCTCGCTACGGCCGGTCAGCGGCCATCTTGAAGTCGTCCACCCACCGAGAGTGTTCCGATTCTAAAGGGAAACAAAGTTGTCATGTTTATGCGGTTGCCAGAAACTACTCCCTTCTTGTTTTCAAGGAGTTTCTAGTGGCCTCTGAGTTAGCTGGCACAAAGTAATTAAGTTTAATATACTCGATAGGGACATACTGACCTCAGTCCTATGTCGAATCTATAGGGTATATTATTCCAATGCGCAGAGCCTATTAGGGAAATAGGAACTACACTACATGGCGCCCAACGTTTGGTAAGGCACTAATTTAACGCTAGATACTGAGTAACTCAGTCGTGCTTTTCTCAGAGACCCCTACTCACATACTCCATAAGACGTCTGGAGTGGGTAGGGTTAAGTATCCGCCAAAGCTGAATAGGACAAAAAATCCTATATATTAGCTGTTTGGTTTGTTCAACGTTGAAGGATACAGTGTTCCAAAATATTGTGCACCTTATCTTTTGTTTCCTTGAAACTTGTTCTACATTTTTCAAAAAACAATGTCCCTGAACGGGGATACTGCCACCGAGAACGGTGTAGCTGCGGCTGATCCAGTCGTAACAGCTTTTAACTTTACAGGTTTAAATGAAACCGATGAGGGTGTTATAAACATCCCTCCAAACTTAAGGAGAACCATCACTCTAAAACTTATAAAACACGGCCTATCACCAAGAGGTGGTAGAGCAGTTTTCGTGATAGAGGCACACGAATCCTTTCAGACAGAGGTATTCTATTCATGGATAGTATTCCCAGAATCAAATCCAGTAACAAAAGTGTTTCACTTCTTTAAAGAAGATGAACCACCAGAGGAATATATTCCTTTCGAGGATATCGAAATTCCACTCACATACCAGGAGCATAATCTCTGGTTTAAAAGCGCCCTAAAACATCACAAAAACATTACCAGGCTCGGTCCACTAGGTAGACCAGGAGCAACATGGCCGATTCTAGCCGCCTACACACCTCATCCTGACATCGATGAAATGTCAGAAGAGGAATTACTTACTCAACTACAAGAGTTCATAAAAATTTACAGACAATTAGTCCAATATGTCATGCAGACTTTCACAGTCCAACCACCAATGACCATTCCAAATCAAACACCTCAACAGGGGTATACACTAAAAATTACTCCAAAGACTTTACACGCAGTCATGGGTAAAATGCCCACAAAACGTGAACAAATTCCATTCTGGATAGCTCAAAAAATTACTCAAATCGAAGCAGCATTTCCAAATACTAGCCCTTATGAGAAACACAGAATCCTAACAATCTGTTTACCAATGGGGATCACACCACAACTGGAAGACTGCACCACTTGGGGCGCAGTTTTCGCTGCCATCTATACTAAAACACATGGTGTTCCATCAATTGCAGTAATACCAGATGTCCTGAAACAAATTCAAAACGAATACGGGGCAGAACCTGCTCTGAATTTAGGTATGAAATTACTGAAAAACTTCGACCAGGTCTCAACAATAATATTATCTAATATTAAAGGGGCGGCAGCATCAGTGGCGATCCGCCAACGCTTAAGGGAATTTGATGTAACAGAACATCAACATGAACTACCCAGAATAATAGAACAATCTTACGCAGAATTAGGCAGAGATAGTTTGGGTGGAAAACCATTGAAGCCAAAACTAACTGAAAGTCCTGAGAAGGACTCTATTAAACAAAATCCTACATCTTCTAAAAAGAAGTGGGAAACTAATAAACAAAATTCAAACCAGACACGTTCTCAATCCCGAGGTAGGTCTCCTCAAAAGGAGCCCTCTGAAAGGAGGTATAACCTCAGGAATAGGGATAATTTAAGAAAATCTGACAGGTATCAAGATACTGATACATGTTCCTCTCGTACCTTTCAGATATCGTCACAGACATCAGAAAGAAGAGGACGATCAGATCACAAAGAAGAACGCGTGAAATCCAAAGACGATAAACACGTTCAGAAAAATAAATCAAAACCTCAATTCACAAAAAAGAAGGTAGCAGGTCTGAAGATCAGACATGCCGAGAATACTGAGAACACAGCTCAAGAACGGAGAATGGGCTCAGACAATGCTGGACAGTGCAGCAGAAGTAACAATAGTTCGCCAGAACCTGAAGGAACTTCTGGAGATAGTGGACTTGAATGAGTACATCACAGTAGAAACTGTAGACACCAGGGTTAGTACTCCACAAAAGTTATATGAAATAACACTCCGAATGGAGGGAGACATACCAAGAAAAGTGAAAACACTCTTTTGGGAGAAATGGTATACTTCTAGCAGAAAAGGACTGGCCACCAAACTTTGTCAGGGAGTGCCCACATGGCGAGGACATAATTATGCCAGCCTTCTCCAACCATATTCCAATTCACCTAAAATATACTTATGCCAGGAAATGGGCAGTTGCCCAGGCCCCAGCATTATACAAAAATCATGTAGGATGGGATGAGGACTCACCTCACCATAAAATACAGCTAAAAATGAACCTACTGCACAAAGGCAGTACCCAATAAAGCAAGAAGCTAAAAAACAGGTCAGGGAGATCTTAGATCAACTTGAATACCAAGGGGTGATTGAAACATGCACCTCCTCAATGAACAATCCTTTGTTTCCTGTATCCAAACCAGGCAATACATATCGTCTAGTTTTGGATTACAGACACTTGAACACTTGTTCCAAAACATTTGCAGTGCAAAATGCACATAGTACAGCATTAATGAATAACATTGTGCGTAAAAATATAAAACCACATTGGACATTTCAAATGGTTTCTTTTGTCAAAACATAGCACCTGAAAGCAGGTACTTAACAGCTTTCTCAATAATGGGGACCCAGCGTAAATTTTGTAGACTCCCACAAGGGTTCAAAAACAGCCCGGGGTTATTCTCAGCAAGAGTAACAGAGTTACTACAAATTTATGATAATGTGGCATTGTCATATGTTGATGACATCTATCTGACAGACGATGACCTAGATAGGCACTTGAACAGGGTGAGTACCATTATATTGGGCTTCGCCTCTGAGGGCTATAAATTCAACTTTAAAAAATCCAGAATTGCCCATCTCAATGTCCTTTTCCTAGGATATGAGCTTTCAAGTGAAGGCAAGAGCCTGGCAGCTAACTTTTAGAAAAGTGCGCGCTGCTCCAACCTCCAAAAACGCTGAAAAATTTACAATCCATCTTGGGTTTCCTAAATTTTGGAAGAACTTACATTCTAAATTACGCAGAAAGGGTTAAACCTCTCTACGAATTAATCAAACCTGATTTTTCAACAAAACATTGGACACAAGAACACACAGAAATCCTGCGTTCACTCCAAGCTAACATGTTAGCAACAAATAACTTACAAACACGCGTAAATAAACGCAATTTAGTGATCCGAATAATTTCGGGTCAATGCGGATTCACCTATTTAACATTTAATGAGGGTGAAAAAGTGCCAATAGCATACAAATCACATTTGTATACACAAGCAGAAATGCGCTTCACTTCAACAGAAAAAATACTGACAGCAGTTCAAACCGCTGTAGCAAAAGAAAGAGCTCTAGCTCAAGGGAAACGCATTATTGTCGTAACTCCAGCACCAGCCTTAGAGGCGGTTACAAAAGCGAGCATTCCAAATGCAAAAGCTTTACATCCTAGATGGATACAATGGGTTAATTCTCTTGCTGCAACAGATGTTGAATATGTTTTTGATCCTGATTTAAAAACACAAGCGTTCCTACAATATGAACATGAATGTCCTCTGCCCACTGAAATTCTGCCTCTAGATCAGTACGAATTTATAATTTATACTGACGGATCAGCACAACCCGCTACAGGGAGTAAGCAAGCTTACAGTGCAGCGTGCGCAATCGTTAAAGGTCGCATGCAAGATGGTAACTTCAGACCAATGGTCACTAAAACTCAATCTCTAGGAGAATGTACAGCTCAGCGAGCTGAACTACAAGCATTCAAACTGGCACTTGAAAATACAGATCGCGAATTCCCCACACTTATAGTGTGCGATTCTTTTTACTGTGTTCAGTCGTATAATGAATATATACAGAATTGGCTTGAAAACGGGTTCAAAGATGCAAAAGTTGGCACAATAAAGCATAAAACGCTTTGGGAACAAGTAGTTCAGTTGAGAGACGAACTACCAAAAGCTCACATGATACACATGCTGAGTCATCAACGTGATGGCGTTCACATTGCAGGGAATTCATTGGCTGATGAAGCCGCAAAGGGGGCTGTTCAGACGGCTTCCGTAGCTGCGATCACTCGTTCAAAAACGAGAATAGACAGTGAGATATTGTTGGCTGTCAATGCTTCAAGCAAAGGCAGTGGTGCAGCGTTACCAAAGAAATTTCCACTCAAGTACTCTTATGTAATTGATGCGAACAACGTTCCTTTGCTCGAATCCCTGGAGTGGGGGATAGGGTAATTCCAAACATGGAACGTAGATTAGGACTGATCCTAGCAGCACATGAGGGGATAGCCTCTGCCCATGCAGGTGTTTCTGCAACAGTATCTTTACTAAAACAAAGATATTGGTGGCCTGGCATTAGGAAACACACCAAAAACTAAGTTTTGGAATGTGAAATATGCCAACAGATGAAAGTCTCCACAGTGAAACGTCCTGCGCAGACACCCCTGTTGATTTCAGACAAACCATTAGCTTGTGTTTACCTGGACCACTGCGGTCCCTTGCAAAGGGACGGTAACTATAAATATATAATGGTCGCAGTGGATTCGTGCTCAAGGTTCCTATGGATGTGGCCTCAGCGCTCGGCTGACGCTCGAACTGTTATAAAAGATTTGCGAGTCTTTATCGGCACATATGCAATTGGCACACTACATTCTGACCAGGGCCCTGCGTTTAGCTCTCGGGCTTACAAAGAAGCCATGGCCAGTTTGGGCGTAGCATTTCGGTACTCCTCTCCATTTCATCCTGAGGGAAATTCTGTTGTGGAAAGGAAAAACCGGGACATAAAGCAGTCTATAACAGCTAGAGTATTAGGTTCGGGTGATGGGTGGGTCAAACATCTTTATGGGGTCCAACGCTCATTAAATAATTTGCCAAGAAGTACTCTAGGGGGGGTAACTCCATATGAGGTCCTATTTGGGACAAGAATGTGGGTTCCTGATCTCGAATGTAAAGGCACAGTGGTGGAAAATAAACCCTTTGATATCAAAGATCGTTTGGCTGTTTTACAGGATCTAAATGAACTAAGATCGAAACAAAGCAACGTGTTCCTGAAGCCAACCACCACTGGGGAAAAACCGGCAGTCCCAGCAAGGCCTGTCTGGATCCCAAAAGTTGGGGATCTAGTCAGAGAGAAGATTGCGGACAAGAAGGAATTTGGACCTTCTTACAGACAACCAGTAACTGTCCTAGCCATCCACGGAACAAGAACAGTACTTCTGCCACCCCTTGCTGGAAAAAAGTAGAAAAGATTTGTGTCAATCGACCTCATCAAACCACAGTATGTGGCCAATACTAAATAGTAGGCCTCGTGGACTCCGACCTAGTAGCAGACGCACTCCTCTCGCTACTATCCAAGAGGTTCAGACTGAAAGACTCATAACCATCGAGAATTCAGCAGTAAGCGATGAAGGACTAAGCAACAATGCTATGGAACTCATCCCTCTTGAAACTCAAGTAACAGTTCGTCCAGATACACCTGTCTACACCAACGTAACAGGTGATCAACTGGTTCCAGCGATTTCTACGAATCCTGATGCAATTTCAACAATTGACCGAACTGCTTCTGGCTACTTCATTAACTTTGATACGTTTTCTGAGGATCCGAGTGAGCCTGAACAAGGCCAGCCCTAAAAACTTTCAAACAACAAGTACAAGACCTTTTTCATTTCCTGAAAGAGACTTATCTGGTTTCACCATGGATTGAAATATGGATTATTTCTGGAATATTTTTCTTTCTGTTTTGGCTAGCTTTGGTTATGACTCTTAGCATGCTTATAAATGGCAGATACATTCTTATGGACACTGAAAGTAAAAATGTGAACTTACTTTTAAAACCACACAAATCGTGAATCAAGAGACTTGTCAGCAGTGAACATCACAGCCGTTCCTATACAGGATGGTATAGTTTGGGACAAAACCGATTTCGACATATTCGGCCCGACTGAACTTTTGAAGATTCCACATTTATTTAAAATTTCATTAAGTGACTTTATTACCTCCAGTATCTATTCTGATGATTGGGACTTTGAGACTATTAATGATATGATGTCTGATCTTGAAAGGTCTGCTGCGTTCTCTAACAATGAAAACTTAGAGGGTTCATCAGACTACGAACAGCTTTATTGTTACAACCACTATGGTCATAATGTTTTGCATAAATCTGCAACACCTAGAAATGTGTTTATGTTTAACCAATGGGAACATTGTCCTACACCACCAAAGGGTAGTTCAAAAACGTTTGCAAATAAGTTTCCATATTTTTCAGGGTACAATACATCTGATCCAGAAACATTTTACTATAAGAATGTAAACAAAACAGGACAGAAAATTATGTTAACTAATACAAAACAGATTTATTCTGCAGCCTTTATTACCCAACTGTCTAGACAAGGGTTTGACTTTTGGAAAGACACAATCGACACAAAATCTGTCTGGGGTTCTAAAGATTGGCAAGTGCAGGGGATAGAAGCTTTGTTTAGAGCCTGTATCATCCCACAGCAAATAATGTTTTTGAATGACACTGTGCAACAAACGTCTTGCCTTGGTTTAGCCAAGATCAAAGACATGAACACACCTTCTGTACCAACACCTGCAAGTAATAGCACTACACAGGGAGCGGTCACAGTAGACACAATACCACAAAACAACAGATCAGATCCTGATTGGAAAAAATGGTGGCTCTGGCCCACAGACACAAACATCTGTCAAGAAAGATTCCTGAATAGAATACAGGGCTTTACTATTCATAGGCCAGACCCACGTTATGTTCAACGACAACATCCGGGGGTAGTAACAACATACAGTGTAGGAAAATAGTGCCTCGACTGGTTACAAAAATCTACACTCGAGGATGTGAAACAACACTTATCTTTACTTAAAGAAGACGCAGACCTTAGGGATTTCTTGCAAGGACCAAGAAAACCGCGTCAAAAACGTTTCATATATGCCGGCATTTATGCTGCTTATAATGAAGTATGGAAGGTTTCACAGGCAGAGGCCGCAGAAAGAATACGTGAGCTTGATCGTATTAACTTAGAGAAATCTCTCACTGTGGTCGACAATGGGTTAACAACTTTGTCATCCAGAATTTATTCATTGGACAGCATTGTATCCTCTGCTATAGACATACTGGAACAAGATTTAGCCATGTTACAACAAGGCCAATCTCAGTTACGTTCTATTATGTTATTAGGCTGGACGCTGCAATCCTTGCGTGCAGGCTATGTGCCTTGGCGTTTTATCAACACGTCGTCTCTGTTTGCAGAATACAATCTAACGGATAAACAGATCGAACTGGCACAAAGGGGAGCAAAGTATACAGTGCTGAGCATTGAAAAACTGGAAAAATTACCATTTACGGTAGCAGAAAATCCAGCTACAGAATGGCTTATTCATGGCAAAATAACTCTGCCTGTCTCTACTTTTCATTTTCAGTATTGCCTCAAACAAATGCAAGCAGGCAAATATGAAAGGTTGGGTAAAGAATACATTAAGACATCCTGGGATTTACCTTACGAATACAGATGTTGGAGTGGGGATCGTGAAGTGTTTCTAAGCGGTACACACTGTGAAAGTGCACTGAGCGGATCTCTCATATGTCAGGACATTTCTTTACCTGGGGCTTGTAATGGTTCTGTGGCAAACTTGTCCTGCCACCTGCAGGGTACACCGGCTGCTGTGATTAATCCGACGTTTGGCCAACTTTCTAATGGGAGTTACCTCATGTTGAATGATCAGAGTTGCTGTGGCATGTTGCCAGGAATCCCATATCTGGTAACGGTTAGCTCCAGGGTTACTTGTTGTATGCAAGTATTGTTCCCCCAAATAGAGACAGTCCGGGAGTCGCCTCTATGGCCTTCATTGAATGTTTCTTTTATACGATTTGATACTTTAAGCAGAATGAAAGCCATGCTTTTACAACAGACCGTGCCTTTGACCTCGGCCAAAGAAATCTATGATCTACAAATTGCAAGGACTTCGGCTGAGATACAGGCTTTAATTCGTACAAACTGCCCTATACATTTCGTAGAAATGATGGGACGTATCTTAAACATGTCTGATACGAGCGGGATTGTACATGTATTTAAGACCATCTGTTCAGGACTGTTAACACCTTTTCAGGCAGTCCTCGGAATCATTCCAAACTTTGCACATTCGGTGTTTGGTGGTGTGCCATTAATTCTAGCACTCGTTGCAGGAATCCTGTTTTTATTCCTACTACTACGCTATGGCAAGCCTATCAACCGGCGTCACTCCCAGCAATTTGGAGAAAGCTCTCCTAGAACGGAAGTGCTGTGAGCGCATAGTGCAACTTTTGTGCATACCTCGTCTACGGGAACTTAATACAACATGGTTTCTGTCATTTAGACCAATCTGGCAAGATTGCATCTTACCTGTTCTACGCTGCCTGCTTTGCGGTGAAGAATGCGTGCTAGACATCTGTCTAACACTCCCATCAGTCATGCCAACAGATATCGATACTCTGCTGGACCCGATAACGGCCCATGCTCTGTGTTGTCCCCAGAGGCTACCAATCCTGATGATGGCATTCCTTGAGATCTCACAGACGCTTCCTGCTGCTGCTGAGGTACGAGATGGATCAACAGGCACACAGGTAACAACGGATGCGAACATTGCTGCAGCATCCTATGCTGAAGGCGATGCTTCACATCTCTGTGCAGTTAACCTTCTAAACGAGGTGTTCCAACTGTCACCGACATCAGTAGACGATCTTTTGTCTACAGGAATAGATGATTTCATGTTTACCACGGACCCATACACTGACTTTGATTAGGCTCACAGTGTACCGGGGAAGCAATGAATTTGGCCTCCATATTTTCATAACAGAACAAAACTTGGAACTCTTCCTAAAAATTGATTATTTTTTTCTTCATTTGAAAATACATGGCAATTCAATCTGCTTACAGTAGAACTATTCATATAGAACGGACTTCTTTGAATACTTCCAGGGACACTTTGTCACCTTATTTACTACAATTTCATTTAGTACCATGTTATGAAATGGCTTTGATTTTTGAAAACTTGTCAACCATTTCGTCATATGTATATATTTCTGTTTATTCATTCATGTTGCATTTTATTTCCTATATATGCTTAAAATGAAAAAATGCTTTAAAATGTACAGTACCTATTGCATTACATGTTTAGCAACAGTTTTTTAAAACTTCTTTTAATATGCTTTTAGAAATGTTTTTAGCAACATGTGGTACTCAGTTTAATGTTTAGCATTTAATGTTTAGCATTTAGTACTATAGTTCATTCGAAAGTGGAGTGGGTGTTGTATTCCGCTTTAAGTGTCCGTATATAGGTTTTCCTGATACATGTTCTTATATAGGCACAATTCGCATTGCCCTTATATAGGCATAAGATCCCAGTCCTTATTTAGGCATTAGCCATGCTACCCAAATACAGGCATGGTCACCTACATCCGTCCACCCCAACGTCACAACGAGTTCTTAGAAACCAGACCCTTAAGCTCTTGGGAGTTCCCCTAGCACAGGATTATTGATTTCTCCAAGAACTCATTTATTATGCATGAATCGCTATTCCTTAAGGGTTCATACCTGACGTCTTCCTCTGCCCGACTTTATGTCAATGCTAACATTCCAAGGCACCTACCGGGTATAAATATACCTTCCCTTGCCCAAGCAAGTAGGAGGAGACCGTGTCCCGGCCTGACGCACTGACAAGAGACGCTGTCATCCCTGCTCGCAGAGAATCCAGCTTCCAGTGTTCTGACTCCCTTCGCGGGGTGTTAGAGTTCGAGACCCGGAAGGAGATTCCCACCTCTCTCATTCTCTAGGTATGGAGCGGACTAGAACCTAGAGGGACTCTTGGCATACCAGACTCTTGGCATACCAGAGACTTGGCATACTATAGCATACCATACTATAGAATACATCACCTACTTCATATCTTGCATTACACTTAGGTACACTGGGGTAGAACTAGTTAGAGAAGCATCTTATGAGTACTCGATATTTAGCTTATGTTATTTATGTATATGAATATATGTGTCATAGCTAAAAGATAATGCTAGCGCAGTATTATTTCTTTCTACTGCTTACGCTGTACATAATATATCTCACATACTGTCTTGTGATCATAACAGCTCATATCTCTTACACGAGAAACAAGACTGTTCAATAAATCCTTTTATTGAAACGCCCGTCTATTCTTTCTGTGTAACTCTGAAGAAACTAAGCATGCACGTTTAGCTGAGTGAAACTGTTATCTGTTCTTTCCACGATTCTGAGTGTTCCGATTCTAAAGGGAAACAAAGTTGTCATGTTTATGCGGTTGCCAGAAACTACTCCCTTCTTGTTTACAAGGAGTTTCTAGTGGCCTCTGAGTTAGCTGGCACAAAGTAATTAAGTTTAATATACTCGATAGGGACATACTGACCTCAGTCCTATGTCAAATCTATAGGGTATATTATTCCAATGCGCAGAGCCTATTAGGGAAATAGGAACTACACTACAGGCTAACGTGCCGCTGGAGCCGGGAATCGAACTGTGAACGCTGTTGTTCGAAGTCAGGTATCATAGCTGCTGCGTCACACATTTTCCACACTTAAATGTTAATTAGTGCTAATTAAGTTTTAAATATTGTTAACTTATAACAGACT
>CAWUFW010000598.1:3665000-3680000 GCA_963921515.1 Calotriton arnoldi | reverse complement strand
CAATAATGCGCACACTCAGGAGATGCCGCTCAGTGCAGGTTTATTGATCCAGTCGTTACGCGTTTCGACAGCAAAGCTGTCTTGATCACACACAGACTAGCCAGTGAAAATGCAATACATAGTGGTATGGAAACAAACAAAGGACTCTTGGTGCAAATGCAATACAATCATCCACGAATCAAACACCGTGATGGTTCCAAAGGGACCCCATCAAACAATCTGTCCATCAAACAGAAGGAAATCATTACCTCTCTGGCAGAAGATACAGATACTGTCATCAGGCCGGCTGACAAGGGTGGCAATATCGTACTTATGAGCAGAGATGTTTGTAACTGAAGCATTGAGACAGCTCAATGATTCGAGATTCTATTCCAGAAGCAACACTGAGACATACAACGAAAGTATCCTGACCACCTGGAATAAGCTTACTGAATGGCAGCAACAAGGAATTATCACATGGGAGGAATACTGTTTCTTGGAAAAAAGACTACCCCAAGTTACCCATTCTGTATCTCCTGCCCAAAATTCATAAACACCCCCTGATTCAACCAGGCAGACTTTTTGTGTCTTCCAAGGGTAGTATTTTTGAGAATATTTCTAAGTATGTTGATCATTTTTTAAGGGAATATGTTACCACTCTTCCCTCACATGTCAAAGACACCAAAGAATTTCTCTCCAAATTAGATGGCACCATTTGGGAGGAAAGTTTTTTACTTATCACCCTTGACGTTAATTCCTTGTACACCATAATAGATCACAAACAAGGGATAAAAGCCTGCTTCCATTTCCTGAAAGACAAACAGATAGGATATCTTGAACATACCAACATGCTACTTGACATGATGAGTCTTTGTCTTCACAACAACATATTCATGTTCGATGGCAACCTCTACAAGCAAATACTGGGGACGGCCATTGGTACATGCTTTGCTCCCAGCTTTGCTAATCTGTTCTTAGGACTGTGGGAGGAGGAGATCCGCAAAGATGACACCATGAGTCCAGATTTTTTGAGGGTAGTGTTATGGTTACGTTATATTGATGATCTGTTTATAATTTGGAACAGGAGTGAGGAAACAGCTATCACGTTCATTAACAAACTGAACAGTAACATCTACAACATAACACTTTCTCACACCATGAGCAGGGAAAGCATTGAGTTCCTTGATGTCAAGGCTGAAGTCTGTCAGGGGACAATACAAACCAGCCTATTTCGCAAGTCCACAGCAGGCAACAGCCTTCTTCATGCCCTCAGCAGCCACCCCGACAATCTCAAATGGAGCATTCCATAGGGTGAGTTGTTGAGGGCAAGAAGAAATTGCAGCACTGACTAAGCCTACACCATTGAACAAAATACCATGATCTCCAGATTTCGAGCCCGAGTTTACCCTGAATGTGTTCTCAAACGTGCCCTGTCCAAGGTCAGCAAAGTTAGTAGACCGCAAACTCTCAGTACACAGGCAAGGGACTCAGAGACTACTGACACGAGGGTCATCCTGACTTACAACAACAATTCCCAACAGATACATAAAATCCTGGCACATAGTTGGGACATCCTCACCATGTGATCCCACAGTGGGACACACCTTCCATGATTGACCCAGGGTCACGTACAGGAGAGGTCGCAGCCTAAGAGATATCCTTGTCCACAGTGACAAATCTCAAACTCAAGGGGTCCATAATCTCAGAGGATTTTTTCCTTGCGGACACTGTAAAGCCTGTCATAATTGCTCTATGAAGGAGTTTACCACACCAGACAAGAACAAGGTCAGAAACATAACACAATTCCTAACATGTAGCTCCAATTTTGTCATCTATGTGCTGGAATGTCCATTCAAATTGAGATATGTCGGTAGCACGACATTTATGGTCAAGAAGAGAGTTTTGGAACACATGCGAGCCATTAACAACAGGGATCCCCACTATCCAATCGCTAGGCATTTCCAAGAATACCATCTCTCCATCAGCTCTCTCTTGAGCTTCTTTGCCATAGAACAGGTACACATTGGCCCCAGGGGTGGCAATCGGGTTCTCAAGCTCCGCAAACGTGAGTCTAAATACATATTAGAGCTCGAGACCAAATTCCAGGGAGGGCACAATTTAGATGAAGAACTGGAAACACATCTACATGATGACTAGGTGCCTTGTACCATATTATGCCATGTGACCCGTCTGTTTCTCCTCCTAATTGTGTTGTGCATAGCTGAATGTTTTTATCACGCGCTATATGCTATATTTGTAGCATTTGTTCATCATTTTAATCTTATGTATTTTTTATTTTTTCACAGAAGGAAAGGAAGGGACCCACCGTGAATAGACAGACACTTCTGCATGGGTTTCCTACCCTTTTCTTTCCCGGCTCCGGGTGTGCACACCGTTAAGATAAGACCATTTGGATTTTTTCAACTGTTGTCTATTCCAACAGTCACATTGTGTCTGTTAGGATTCATTGGTTATATTTATGTTACACTTCTTGTGTGGACACATTCCTTTGTGACTCACTGATTACTGTCAAGCCATCCCAATGTATGCCACTCGGCAAATGTATAACCGTCATTATGCCACTTGGCAAATGTATATTCGCATATTGCATCCATGGTACTTTCCTTTAGATGGACGTTATTTTGCCACTCAGCACTAACATACAAAACTTACACATTGGCCCTACATTTTTTTTTTTTTTTTTTTTTTTATATTTTTATTGTTTTAATACAAACAACAGATATAGATACAATCCCCCCCCAAAAAATATATGCAATCAGGGTAGTATATAATGAAGCATGGTATACTCAAGGACAATACTAACATCGGTTAAAGGCTCATATCACTATAATTGCAGTCTCAAGAAACTGCTAACCATATGTCCCCGTCGCCCAACCTGGTGGGCCAGTGTAAGAAGCACTACCCTGGCATTACTATGATATAATCACTCGTCCCTCCCTCATGTCCCACCCCCTTCCCTGGTGGCGTAACAATTATACGAAAGGGGATGATGGACGGAACGTTTGAGCCAATCAAACACTCACCCCCAGTCAACTGATCTGGGTTTAATCCATCATCATTCTTTAGCTCACTCCACCACCCCAGTTCAGACATGGCCATATGCAAATCAGTCTGACCCTGTGCCTCATGGGAACAGTCCAGCCCGAACTGCCAAGCCATGGCTTCCCTGGACCGGAAACAAGCATCCTAGGACCGGTTTCTGGCATTCCAGCCGTCATCAGCCAGGCTTGCTTGAATCCAGTGGCAAAGTGAGCAAGGGACCCACGTCTGGGCATACCCCCGCCAACTTAGGGCGAACAAAGCGATACAAAAGGGGATGATGGACGGAACGTTTGAGCCAATCAAACACTCACCCCCAGTCAACTGATCTGGGTTTAATCCATCATCATTCTTTAGCTCACTCCACCACCCCAGTTCAGACATGGCCATATGCAAATCAGTCTGACCCTGTGCCTCATGGGAACAGTCCAGCCCGAACTGCCAAGCCATGGCTTCCCTGGACCGGAAACAAGCATCCTAGGACCGGTTTCTGGCATTCCAGCCGTCATCAGCCAGGCTTGCTTGAATCCAGTGGCAAAGTGAGCAAGGGACCCACGTCTGGGCATACCCCCGCCAACTTAGGGCGAACAAAGCGATACAAAGGGGATGATGGACGGAACGTTTGAGCCAATCAAACACTCACCCCCAGTCAACTGATCTGGGTTTAATCCATCATCATTCTTTAGCTCACTCCACCACCCCAGTTCAGACATGGCCATATGCAAATCAGTCTGACCCTGTGCCTCATGGGAACAGTCCAGCTCGAACTGCCAAGCCATGGCTTCCCTGGACCGGAAACAAGCATCCTAGGACCGGTTTCTGGCATTCCAGCCATCATCAGCCAGGCTTGCTTGAATCCAGTGGCAAAGTGAGCAAGGGACCCACGTCTGGGCATACCCCCGCCAACTTAGGGCGAACAAAGCGATACAAAGGGGATGATGGACGGAACGTTTGAGCCAATCAAACACTCACCCCCAGTCAACTGATCTGGGTTTAATCCATCATCATTCTTTAGCTCACTCCACCACCCCAGTTCAGACATGGCCATATGCAAATCAGTCTGACCCTGTGCCTCATGGGAACAGTCCAGCCCGAACTGCCAAGCCATGGCTTCCCTGGACCGGAAACAAGCATCCTAGGACCGGTTTCTGGCATTCCAGCCGTCATCAGCCAGGCTTGCTTGAATCCAGTGGCAAAGTGAGCAAGGGACCCACGTCTGGGCATACCCCCGCCAACTTAGGGCGAACAAAGCGATACAAAAGGGGATGATGGACGGAACGTTTGAGCCAATCAAACACTCACCCCCAGTCAACTGATCTGGGTTTAATCCATCATCATTCTTTAGCTCACTCTTAGGGCGAACAAAGCGATACAAAAGGGGATGATGGACGGAACGTTTGAGCCAATCAGACTGATTTGCATATGGCCATGTCTGAACTGGGGTGGTGGAGTGAGCTAAAGAATGATGATGGATTAAACCCAGATCAGTTGACTGGGGGTGAGTGTTTGATTGGCTCAAACGTTCCGTCCATCATCCCCTTTGTATCGCTTGTTCGCCCTAAGTTGGCGGGGGTATGCCCAGACGTGGGTCCCTTGCTCACTTTGCCACTGGATTCAAGCAAGCCTGGCTGATGATGGCTGGAATGCCAGAAACCGGTCCTAGGATGCTTGTTTCCGGTCCAGGGAAGACATGGCTTGGCAGTTCGTGCTGGACTGTTCCTATGAGGCACAGGGTCAGACTGATTTGCATATGGCCATGTCTGAACTGGGGTGGTGGAGTGAGCTAAAGAATGATGATGGATTGAGCCCAGATCAGTTGACTGGGGGTGAGTGTTTGATTGGCTCAAACGTTCCGTCCATCATCCCCTTTTGTATCTCTTTGTTCGCCCTAAGTTGGCGGGGTATGCCCAGACGTGGGTCCCTTGCTCACTTTGCCACTGGATTCAAGCAAGCCTGGCTGATGACGGCTGGAATGCCAGAAACCGGTCCTAGGATGCTTGTTTCCGGTCCAGGGAAGACATGGCTTGGCAGTTCGTGCTGGACTGTTCCTATGAGGCACAGGGTCAGACTGATTTGCATATGGCCATGTCTGAACTGGGGTGGTGGAGTGAGCTAAAGAATGATGATGGATTGAGCCCAGATCAGTTGACTGGGGGTGAGTGTTTGATTGGCTCAAACGTTCCGTCCATCATCCCCTTTTGTGGCGTAACAATTATATACATTCATTTGTAGTCACATGAGCTAGGTAGAACGACATTAGTCAACAATACAGCATCAAGCATTGGTACCGTTTATAGCTGTCAGAGGTAGCCCCCAAGCAAGGTAGCAGCGCACCCATCTCACCCAGGTGGGGCAAACCCTCAAGGCAGCACATTCAATGCTGGTCCGTCTGAATCCAGATCAGAGTCCGTGTCTGGAATTTTCAATAACGCCACCAATGCCTCCCATGCCCTCGCCAACTCCAGCGACTTTTCGCTGTTGGCGCGGGTCGCCAGCTGCAGTCTCGTAGTCCCTTCACACTCCGCCCACTTAAGAAATTCGGCGTGCCATCTCCGATAACTAGGACCCTTCTTGGCCTTCCAGTGAGTTGTGATTTCCCTCTTCGCTAGCAAGAGCCCTAAGTCTATGAATTTGCTCGTCACCTTGTTCCTAGAGGTGTGTGGGAACCAATGTAACAAACAGAGGCCTATGGTGGGTTCTATGTCTCTAGTCGTGACATCCTGTAGCAGCGTTACCACCTCCTCCCAATACGTCCCCAGTTGAGGGCACCCCCACATCATGTGGGAGAAATCCACTCCCACTGTACTACAGCGCGGGCACATTGCCGAATTGATCCCAAAATGCTGGTTAATTTTTTCCGGTGTAAGATAAGCCCTGTGGAGCATAAATTTTTTTATCAATTGGAAGCGTGCGTTCCTCGTGCTTTTCCACGCTCGCTCCAATAAGCTCGCCCATGTTTTCTCAGGGATTTCCGCACCTAAGTCTTCCTCCCACTTTTGTCAAAGTGAACCCAGAGGGGTGAGGTTCTCGTGCGTCATTCGGTGGTACAAGCACGTAACCGCCTTAATGGTGCCGGCTGCCATAACTACGTATTGGCATGCCATTGAGGTTGAAGGTTCTCTCAACCCCTCCTTCCAATGCGCTTGAATGGCCGCCGTGAGCGCCATATGCAGTAAATAGTCCCCCCGGGCCAGTTCAAACCTGTCTTGCAGTGCCTCGTACGGAAGTGCAACACCATCCTCGTAAAGATCCCCCATGGTAGTCAGTCCCTTCGTCGCCCAGTCAGTCAGCGCCCCTCAATCCCCCCCATGCGGTAGGACCGCGCACATAATTAGCGGGATCTCGGGAGCATATGGCCGCACAATGTGCGCTCGGCATTGGCTTCTATTCCAGCAGAGCTTAAAAGTCATCATCTCACGAGTGAGAGAGGAGGCCGGAAGCGGCAATTGCAATAGCAATCTGGACAGTGTCTGTCCAGTGTCCTGAGACTCGTCTATAGCAGATGGGTCCCAAAAATATCCGTGCAACCGTCTGAGTAAGCCACTGCAACTGCGCCGCTATGTAATAGGTTTCATAGTCTGGGACTGCCAAGCCGCCCTCCGACCTCGGTCTCATCAACGTGCTAAGTGCCACTCTCCGCATGCCCGAGGCCCATAAAAACCCAACCATCATGGACCAAAGCTGTTTAAAAACAGAGGCCGGGATCCAGATAGGTAGCGTTCTAAAATAATACAACAGCCTGGGAAGTGCTATCATTTTAAGAAGAGCCACCCGCCCGGCCACCGACAGGGGAAGTGTTCCCCAAAAATCGATACAGCCCCTGAGTCCCCTGATGGCCCTGCCCACGTTGCCCTCCAATAAGTCTGGTTGAGTATAATAAATACGGGTACCGAGGTATGTCAGACATTGACGCTCCCATTGTATTCCCTGCGTTGTCGGTGGACCTTCAGCCGTAGGAAACAAACAGGTCTTTGCCCAATTTACTTTGAGACCAGCAACAGCGCCAAGGTCAGCCAACAGGGTCCTAGCGCCCCTGAGAGCGTCTTCCGTATTCGCCAGAAACATAAGAAGATCATCTGCATAAAGTGCGATGTGGTGGACGTGCTTGCGCACTTGAAGTCCCTGATAGTGTAATCCCGTCCTGGCCCGGGCCGCCAGCGGCTCCATGGCCAGGGCGAACAGCAGTGGGGATAGGGGACAGCCTTGTCTCGTTCCCCGGCTCACAACCCAGGCATCCGAAATTATCCCGCCCGTTTTAACCCGCGCTGTAGACTGACGATATAAGAGAGCTGTCCAGGCCACAAACTCATCCCCTAGGCCAAACCGGTGCATTACTTGGAACAGATATGGCCATTCCAAGCTATCAAAAGCCTTCTCAATATCTATTGCCAACACAGCAGCGGAGGGCTTGGGGGTACGTATCAGCATCCAAAATACTGAGGAGGCGCCGCACATTCTGGGCCGTATTCCGGGAGGGTATAAACCCCGCCTGATCCGTGTGTATTATGTGTACCATACACGGAAGCAGTCGGGTCGCCAATATCCGGCTTAATATTTTATAATCCGTAGTCAACATTGACAACGGGCGATAGGCTGTTCTGTCATGGGGAGGTTTTCCCGGTTTTAAAAGTGGTATGATCACTGCTTCGCGGGTAGTGGCGGGTAAAAGGCGCTCTTTTTGAGCGGTATTATATAATGTCACTAGTCGAGGAGCCAGAAGATCAATATATGTACTATAAAATTCTATAGGCAGACCATCCACCCCAGGTGACTTTCTTCGGGCCAGATGCTTAATTGCTCTGCGAACCTCCCCCAGAGTGATATCCTGTCCCAATAACTCAGCCTGCTCCCTATCCAATGCCGGGAGATCTACTCCCTCCAAAAAGTCGTGAATGGCCTCCTCATTAGGTGTCACTTTACTTTGATATAGATCGGTGTAGTAGGCCAAAAACTGATCATTGATCCCCCGCTGCGTGTAGTGGATTTCCCTGTCAGACCCATGAAGCTCCAGGATGACCGTGCCCCTCCTCGCTGGGTTGGCCAACCATGCCAGTAGCGCCCCAGATTTATCCCGCTCCGCGTGTGCACGTGTTGCATATCGTTTATAATCAAAGCAGCGCAGCCTTTCAACTTGCACTGCTACTGCCTCTCTCGCATCCACTAATACCTGGTGACTATCAGGGCGGTTAGGCCTCTCCCTCTCGGCCTCCCTTAGCTTCAGATCTGCCCTTTCTAGGTCCTGCAGCAACACTCGTCGCACTCCCATCTTATTCGCTATGCATTGCCCTCGTATAACACTTTTGAACGCGTCCCATTCCACCGCCAAGGAGGAGGCGGTGCCAGTGTTTTCCTGAAAATAATTATCGATCCCAGTTCCCACCATCTCGCGGAATACCTGATCTTCCAATGACTCCGGGGCCAGGCGCCAAGTTGGGATACTAGAGCGCCCTGGGAAGAGATTAGTGCGCAAAAATAGAGGTTTGTGATCTGACAGCGTTCTAGTAAGATACTCGCTGTGTTGAACCTCTGCATGTACGTCAGGGGAACAGAGCAACACATCAAGACGGACATGAAGGGCGTGCAGGGCAGAAAAGAAAGAATAGTCCCGATCAGTCGGGTGGTGCGCCCGCCAGGTATCCACTAGCCCCCAGCTATGCTGCCAGTCTCGTCGGATCTTTGATAATTTGTGGGCTGGAGCATCCGGGAGAGATCTATCCAAAGAGATGTCCGTTACAGAATTAAAATCTCCACCCTTGAGGACAGACCCGGTTAAAAATGGAGCAAATTTTTGCGACAAGCGTGTTAAAAAGGCTGCTTGCCCCGTGTTGGGAGCATAGACACTGGCCAGCACCACGTCCCTACCATTTAGGCGGCCCGCCACTAGGACGTAGCGCCCATCAGGGTCTTTCAGTTGGCGTGTGGGTTGGAATGGAACTCCTGCCCGGACCCAGATTAGCACCCCCCTCGCAAAGGCAGAAGAGGTTGTACAAAAAACGTGCCCTCTCCACCTGCGTTGCAACGCCACATCTTCGCTGTGTGCAATATGAGTTTCCTGAAGGAAAGCCAGTTGGATGCCCCTACGCACTAAGTATGCATGTATCTTATGTCTACGAAGCATGGTGTGCATACCCCTGACATTCCAAGTCAAACATTTCAGCTCAGACATTGAACCCATGACCTCGCTCCTCTCTGCCCAGCAACAGTACATTCAGACAAGTTACGCCACCACCCCTCAAAGACCCCCTTACAATAAAAAAAAGAACAACATCCCCAACACCCCCACCCCAGGACAGGTACCAAGAAACTAGGCCCCATCCAAACTGTCCAAAAACTAACTGCCCTCTGGTAGTTACCGAGGA
This sequence comes from Calotriton arnoldi, assembly GCA_963921515.1. NCBI lineage: Eukaryota > Metazoa > Chordata > Amphibia > Caudata > Salamandridae > Calotriton > Calotriton arnoldi. The sequence continues at coordinate 3,670,602 of CAWUFW010000598.1, read as the reverse complement.
ACAAGGGGAAGGCGGCCGCTAACCGGTAACAACTGTCTGCAAATGTAGGGGAAGGCTATCGCGCTCAAGCCCCATGTAGTATAGCACCCCCCCGTCCCCGGGGCCCTGTTCCTCTCTGATACCCTTGTATGCATCCCCCCCACCGTGGCCAGCAAACCATCAAACAACCACAGTACATTGTATGCAGATCAGAAATTTCCAAAATCGGCACCTACTCAGGGGCACCTGTAAAGAAACGCTAGAATAGTAATCATAGACAGACACAAAGAGAACCCCCATCAAACAATCTCGTCAGCCGTGCCCGGCGTGACATGCGGCAACTGCAGGCTACTCGCTTGGGACGCATCAGTGTCCGTGCCCTCAGGAGTCTTATCTGATTCTGTTCCAGCTGGCGACGGCTGCTTCCAATCTCGAAGTAGTTCAGACACCGCCCGCAGTGCCTCAGATCTCTCTGTCGCTGTCTGGGATAAGCTAGGTGTCTTCAGGGTGGTAGAGCGCCGCCGTGGTCCGCGGTGACGCCGGGGCAGCCGCAGCGGAGAAGCCTGTGCCGCAGGCCTCCCATTCGGGCGGCGACCCGTCTTGTAAGTTTCGAGCCAGTCCCATGCCTCCGACGGGTCATCGCAGAAGTGAGTCATGCCATCAAGGATGATTCGAAGCCGAGCCGGAAACATCAAGGAATATTGAAGACCTTCGTCTCGCAGGGCCCTCTTGATGGCCAGGAAAGAAGCACGGCGTCGTTGGACTGCTAGTGTATAGTCTTGGAAAATGGAGACCTTGCTATTATCCACCTGGTAGGGACCAGAGTTTCGTGCTGCCTTCAGGAGGAGGTCCCTGTCCTTATAGTGAAGGAGCTTGGCCACCACCGGTCGCGGCGGCCTGCCCGGTAGTGGTAAGCGGGCCGGAATCCGATGAGCTCTCTCGAGGGTGAAAAACTGGGTCAGTCCCTCTGGTGCCACCTTGTTGTGAAGCCAGTCCTCCAGATATTGGATCATATTGGCCCCTTTCACTCCATCCGGCAGGCCCAAAACGCGAATGTTATTTCTCCGATTACGGCTCTCAGCGTCCTCGGCCCGTCTTTCCAAGGCCAATAACCTCTGTGAGAAGCCCCCCACCTGATCAGCCAGGGACTTCTGCACCGGTTCCAGCGCTGTCAGGGTCGCTTCAGTCCGCTCCACCCTATCTGCCAGCTTGGAATGTTCAGCGCGCAGGAGTCCCAGGCCCACCGACACTGTGGCTATGTCTTGATGTAGGGCCTCTCTCGTGTCCATAATGGCCTGCAAGATGCGAGCCAACTGCTGCTGCACTCCTGGGTCCGCGGGCCCCTCAGGCACATCTTCCTGTCCCGGGTCATCGCGTTCTGGCGGTGCCAACGCCGGTTTCCCCCTTGGTTTCCCCATCATGCAAGGCGAGGTATCGGCAAGGCGATCCCCACGAATCGGGTCGCACGTCACTTTACGCCTCGGTGTTCTCAGAGGCCCTCCCGCCCATGGTAGGACGCGCAGTGTGCAGGCCTCCAGGGACCAGAGAAGCCACCGCTCCCCAGGGCGGTTCCACGGTAAGTTCTCCCAGCACAGATTTGAGCGACCGCGACAGCTTCGCGCCGTCCCCCACTTTATGCAGAGGCCTCTTCGGGGGTTATCTATCAGCGCAATGCCCGCACTTGCCCTCCCAGCGGGCTATGCTAATAATCAGTCCGCAGGAGGAGTGGGGGAGGGTCGCTTCCCACAGTTCTGGTGTCCGATGTATCCCGGGCCCGCAGCAATCCCCCGCCTTCAGACGCCGAGTGCCGGCAGGGGTCCGTTCCAAGATCTCCCCGAGTGCACCAGAATCCGCCCGGCAATACAGCTGCTGCGTCACTTGATATCGCGCTGTGCACCGGCTTCTTCCGTACACACAGAGGGACGGACCCCTACAGGCAGTCCCAGCAGCAAGCGCTCGCTCTCCGCCGCGTCGTGCAGCCGTCGGCAATCTTGCTCAGAGAGCACAACTGAACTACTCAGGTCTCCCCCAGCTCCGTAGCTCGCCGGTCGGCGCCATCTTGAGAACAGGGTCCGATACTTCTGTCGGCCGCCTCCGCTGTCCAGCTCCCTCGATCCGCCTTCGGTTGTCCCCAAACAGCTCTCCGGGACTGTACACCACGGCAGTAGGGATCACACTTCGACCCCGGGGACAGGGCGGCCGGGATAAGCTTATAAATCAGTAGGCCAGCGCGGAGCTCAAAGCTCACGCGTCCGCCGTCATCAGGCTGCAAGCCACGCCCCACACATTGGCCCACATGTCACGTTTGTTTCTCATTGAGCAATTATATTACATGTACACCCAGTACCGTACAACTGGAATCATATGCATGTTCGTTTTGTATCTTATCCGCTATTATGCCACCAGGCAATGTATATTCGCATATGGCATCCATGGTACATTCCTTGAGTTAGATGTTATTTCGCTTATCCGGCACTTACATCCAAAACTTACACATTGGCCTTACATGGCCACATGTCACGTTTGTTCTCTTTGAGTACAAGTACCTTTGTAATAGTGGATTGCTTTATTCTGTTATGCACTTTGTCTCCAATACCCAGTACCGTTTCATATGCAAATCCGTTCTGAACCTTTTGAACATTCATTCATATGTTCCAAGATGGCCCCCACATTCGTGGATGATTGTATTGCATTTGCACCAAGAGTCCTTTGTTTATGTTTCCATACCACTATGTATTGCATTTTCACTGGCTAGTCTGTGTGTGATCAAGACAGCTTTGCTGTCGAAACGCTTAACGACTGGATCAATCAATCAATCACAGAATTTGTAGAGCGCACTACTTACCCGCGAGGGTCTCAAGGCGCTGGGGAGAGGGAAGGGGGGGTGCTGCTACTGGTCGACCAGCCAGGTCTTGAGTAGCCTCCTGAAGGTCAGCAGGTCTTGGGTCTGTCGTAGGCTTAGTGGAAGGGTGTTCCAGGTCTTGGCGGCGAGGTGTGAGAAGGATCTGCCGCCGGTGGTTGTTCTTCGAATGCGAGGGACGGTGGCGAGGAGAGGTCGGCGGAGCGGAGCTGGCGGTTGGGGACGTAGAAGAAGAGTCGTATGTTGAGGTAGGCTGGGCCAGTTTTGTGGAGTGCCTTGTGTGCGTGGATGAGGAGTTTGAAGGTGATCCTCCTGTCGACGGGGAGCCAGTGCAGGTTCCTCAAGTGGGGGGTGATGTGGCTGTGGCGTGGTACGTCGAGGATCAGGCGTGCGGAGGCGTTTTGTATGCGTTGCAGTCGCTTGATGAGCTTGGCCGGGGCTCCTGCGTAGAGGGCGTTCCCATAGTCAAGTCTGCTACTGACGAGGGCCTGGGTGACTGTTCTTCTTGTGTCTGTCGGGATCCACCTGTAGATCTTGCGAAGCATGCGGAGGGTGTTGAAGCAGGAGGAGGAGACTGCGTTGACTTGCTTGGCCATGGAGAGCGTTGAGTCGAGGATGACTCCCAGGTTGCGTGCGTGGTCGGTGGGTGTCGGGGCTGCTCCCAGCGTCGTTGGCCACCAGGAGTCGTCCCAGGCTGAGGGGTTGGAGCCGAGGATGAGGACCTCCGTTTTGTCCGTGTTCAGCTTTAGTCGGCTGATCTTCATCCAATCGGCGACGGCCTTCATTCCTTCATGGAGATTGGCTTTGGCGGCGAGGGGGTCCTTGGTGAGGGAGAGGATCAGTTGAGTGTCGTCGGCGTAGGAGATAATGTTGAGGTCGTGCTGTCTGGCGATGCGTGCGAGCGGGGCCATGTAGATGTCAATCAACCTGCAGTGAGCGGCATCTCCTGAGTGTGCGCATTATTGGAATATCGTATGTGGCATTATTGACCAGCTGGTTCTGCCGGCACCACCTGCCCACGGGCCGTGGATTCCAGAAGGAACAGTTTTTTTGGTGTGCATATATACACATACACATATATATATAGACATATATATATATACATACACACATACATATACACACACATATATACACACACATACATACATATATATATACATACATACACACATATATACATACACACACACACATATACATACACACATACATATATACATACACATATACACATACACACACACATACACATACACACACATACATATATACACACACACACACACATACACACACACACACACACACATACATATATACATACATATACACACATACATATATACACACATACATATATACACACATACATATATACACACATATATACACACACATACATACATATATACACACATACACACACACATATATACACACACACATATATATACACACATACACACACACATATATATACACACATACACACACACATATATACAAACACATATATTTTTTTTGAAACATAATTTTATTAATTTTCTACATAACATCGCATCATTGCCATAGGCCACTTACATCATCGTTATGCAGTTTACATTCGCTGAAACACATTGTACAATGAGTTTTAAAAACCGATATATATACCATTGTAAAATGATTTAAGGAAATAAATATCCATACAGTCATATGCCAGCTGAATTAGCAGTTTAGATGATGCAGTTCCCAATAACTATATTATGTACCATAGCCTTTCCCATGTGCAGGCTACTTAACTGATACATCTAAAATGAACAATAAACAAACCCCATTCACAGATACCCCCCTCCCTCCAGTCCTATGCACACTCGTACAACCTATATGTAGTCCCTATGGGCATTTGAGGCTCTTGATAAAACTACGTACTAAAAACATTCATCTCGTTTCACGGCATTCGGGGACAAAATCTCCTCAACGCACTGTCTATTGTGTGTAGCTAGGGGTATTGTAATGGTCTATGTCCACTGCTTTAAATGACTCCAACATAACATCCCATTCTAATGCTATTGGGACTTTGCGTAGGCCTTGGAGCTCCTCTCGACGTATGGCAGCACTCTCAGCACTGCCCCAACGGAGCAGTTCACTATACCAGGCATGTTCCGTAGGGGGCTTCTTTGACTTCCAGCGCATAGTAATGGCACGTATCGCTAAAATGAGCGCCAAATCAATAAAACGATATTGTACTTTATGCTTGGACACGTGTTTGTGCAGACCTAGAATACATTCCTCCACAGTGTTTTGTACCTCGCGATGTGTGGCCGTTCTAACAATTTGTCTGACCGCGTCCCAAAACCCACGTAACATTGGACATGACCATATCATGTGTATGAGGCCAACCCCCTCCACCAGACATCTTGACCAACAATGCTGTGTCAGCGGGAACATTTTGTCTAATCTATGGGGGGTAAGATAAGCCCTGTGAAGAATCATAGTTTGAATAAATTTAAATTTTGCATTCCTTGATACCTTTTTAGGGTGTTCTACAATAGCCGCCCATTCCTTATCTTCCAAAGCTCTTCCTATGTCCTCTATCCATGTTGTGCGTAATGGAGTGAGATCAGCCTCTGTGTGGGAGCGTATCCCTATGTACAGCCATTTAATAAGGTGTCTGCCCCTTCCCATATAATAGAGCAGCTTGACCAGTTCATGCGTGGGAGGTTCCTGTCTCTGCGGGGCCCAGTGTGTTTTTACATACTGTATCAATGCGGCATGTAATAG
>CAWUFW010000598.1:3015000-3017500 GCA_963921515.1 Calotriton arnoldi | reverse complement strand
GGGACTGTGGGGGGATTGGGGACCCCCCACAGTCCCCAACGGAGAGGGCCAGCCCCGGGGGATGGGGTCCCCGGGGCAAGTAGTGGCCCAGGAGGGGGCCACGCGGCCCCCTCCCCAAAAAATAAAAAAAAAAATGGAAAGGCCGGCCCTGGGGGATGGGGTCCCCGGGGCCTTAAATGGCCTGAGGAGGGGGCCACGCAGCCCCCTCCCAAGAAAATAAAAAAAGGCCATGCCCTGGGGATGGGGTCCCGGGGCCAATACAGGCCCAGGGAAGGGGGCCACGCGGCCCCCTTCCCGTTTAAAAAAAAAAAATTAAATTAAAAAAGGGGTAAGGCCCTGGGGGATGGGGTCCCCAGGGCCCAAAAACAGGAAAAAGGAAGGGGAGCCACACAGCCCCCCTTCAGGGGACAAAAAAAATAAAAACGATCGGGCCCGCAGGCCCCGCCCCTTCCTTCACCACTCTGCAAACGCGCCCCTGGCGCGTTTGCAGAGGGGAACGAATTCCCCTTGAATACTGGGGGTCCCTGGGGGCCAACTAGCCCACCAGGAACCTCCAATATGCGCCAGGGGCTGCGTTGCAGAGACGTGTAGAGAGGCCACACCCCTTTTACACCTCTCTGCAACGCAGCTCTGTGGCGCTTTTTGGAGGTATATGGTGGGCTAGTTGGACTCCGGGACCCTCAGGATTCAAGGGGACTTAATCCCCAACTTAAAACGCGCCACGGGGCGCGTTTGCACAGTGGTGAAGGGAGGGGGCGGGGCTTCAGGTGACATGTGTGCAAACAGGCCCCGTGGTGCGTTTTAAAATGGGGAATTAAATCCCCTTTAATCCTGAGGGTCCCTGGGGGCCAACTAGCCCAACAGGTACATCCAGAAAGCGCCACAGAGCTGCGTTGCAGAGAGCTGTAAAAAGGGGTGTGGCCTCTCTACACATCTCTGCAACGCAGCCCCCTGGCGCATATTGGAGGTTCCTGGTGGGCTAGTTGGCCCCTAGGGACCCTCAGGATTCAAGGGGACTTAATCCCCCAACTTAAAACGCGCCACGGGGCGCGTTTGCACAGATGTCACCTCAGGCCCCGCCCCTCCCTTCACCATTGTGCAAATATTCTTCTAAAATCATCCGAAATACGAATTCCGATTTACTCACCTGTTATCAGGAGAGACCTCAGTGCTGTATCTTTCAGCCCAGTACTGGTCCTGAAAAGTAATTTTAACCGTACTTACCAGTAACTTGAATTTCCTTCCATAGGATATCATTGCCTGCTTTTTGCTGAAAAAGTTTCTAAGTGTTGATTTTTGAAACATACAAATATTCCTCTAAAATCAGCCGAAATACGAATTCCGATTTACTCACCTGTTATAAGGAGAGACCTCAGTGCTGTATCTTTCAGCCCAGTACTGGTCCTGAAAAGTAATTTTAACCGTACTTACCAGTAACTTGAATTTCCTTCCATAGGCTAACATTGACTGGTTTCACTTGGAAATTCTTCTAAGTGTGGAGTTTTGGAACTTTAAAATATTCCTCTAAAATCAGCCGAAATACGAATTCCGATTTACTCACCTGTTATCAGGAGAGACCTCAGTGCTGCATCTTTCAGCCCAGTACTAATCCTGAAAAGTAATTTTAACCGTACTTACCAGTAACTTGAATTTCCTTCATAGGCTAACATTGACTGGTTTCACTTGGAAATACTTCTAAGTGTTGATTTTTGAAACATACAAATATTCCTCTAAAATCAGCCGAAATACGAATTCCGATTTACTCACCTGTTATAAGGAGAGACCTCAGTGCTGTATCTTTCAGCCCAGTACTGGTCCTGAAAAGTAATTTTAACCGTACTTACCAGTAACTTGAATTTCCTTCCATAGGCTAACATTGACTGGTTTCACTTGGAAATTCTTCTAAGTGTGGAGTTTTGGAACTTTAAAATATTCCTCTAAAATCAGCCGAAATACGAATTCCGATTTACTCACCTGTTATCAGGAGAGACCTCAGTGCTGCATCTTTCAGCCCAGTACTGATCCTCAAAAGTAATTTTAACCGTACTTACCAGTAACTTGAATTTCCTTCCATAGGATATCATTGCCTGCTTTTTGCTGAAAAAGTTTCTAAGTGTTGATTTTTGAAACATACAAATATTCCTCTAAAATCAGCCGAAATACGAATTCTGATTTACTCACCTGTTATCAGGAGAGACCTCAGTGCTGCATCTTTCAGCCCAGCACTGACCCTGAAAAGTAATTTTAACCGTACTTACCAGTAACTTATATTTTCTTCCATAGGAATCCATTGTCTGGTTTTCAGCAAAAAGTTTCAAAGTGTTGATTTTTACAAACTACAAATATTCCTTAAAAATCACCTGTATGACTTAAACGCATTCTTTCAACTGTTTACAGGAGATGCACCAGTGCTGGATCCAGGATCCAACACTGAGTAAGAAAAAGTAACGATAACAGTTTTTACCTGCTAAGTGAATTTCCTTCCATAGGATAACATTGG
>CAWUFW010000598.1:3007500-3010000 GCA_963921515.1 Calotriton arnoldi | reverse complement strand
CGTTACGGACCCCAGAGCCCAGGGGACCACCACCTCCCGGGGCTGTGCAATTGAAGGGAGGGGGCCGCGCGGCCCCTCCTGGAGCCCTTGATGGCCCTGGGGAGCGCCACCCCCAGGGCCGGCTCCTGCAGCGTCCCGGGATGCCTACCCCGGGACACTGTAGTTTGCTATGGCAGGGCGGGAGCCTCGCGGCTCCCGTCCTGTCATAGCAAACTGCTTTGGATTTTGGAAGAGAGAGCAGGGAAATCTGCTCTCTCTTCCAAAATTCAAAGCATATTGCTTTTCCACACGGGGAGGTGCATCTTAGCAGCTCCCCATGTGGAAAAGCAATGCCGGCTCCCGAGGGACGCGGGGAGCCGGCGGGACTGTGGGGGGATTGGGGACCCCCCACAGTCCCCAACGGAGAGGGCCAGCCCCGGGGATGGGGTCCCCGGGACAAGTAGTGGCCGGGAGGAGGCCACGCGGCCCCCGTCCCCAAAAATTAAAAAAATTGGAGAAAAAAAACACGGAAAGGCCGGCCCCGGGGGATGGGGTTCCCGGGGCCTTAAATGGCCCAGGGAAGGGGGGCCATAAAGGCCCAGGGAAGGGGGGCCACGCGGCCCCCTTCCCGTTTTATTTTAATAAAAAAAAAAATGAAAATCCTCATGCCCCGAGGGATGGGGTCCCCGGGGCCAAAAGAGGCCAAGGGAAGGGGGGCCACGCAGCCCCCCTCCCATACCAAAAAAAATAAAAAAGACCGGCATTGTGCCGGAGGCCCCGCCCCCACCCTGCAGCATTCTGCAAACGCGTCCCCTGGCGCGTTTGCAGATGGGGAACGAATTCCCCTTGAATACTGGGGGTCCCTGTGGGCCAACTAGCCCACCAGGAACCTCCAGTATGCGCCAGGGGGCTGCCTTGCAGAGAGGTGTACAGAGGCCACGCCCTTTACACCTCTCTGCAACGCCAGCTCTGTGGCGCTTTTGGAGGTACATGGTGGGCTAGTTGGACTCCAGGGACCCTCAGGATTCAAGGGGACTTAATCCCCCAACCTAAAATGCGCCACGGAGCGCGTTTGCACAGTGGTGAAGGAGGGGCGGGGCTTCAGGTGACATGTGTGCAAACAGGCCCGTGGCGCATTTTAAGATGGGGAATTAAATCCTCTTCAATCCTGAGGGTCCTTGGGGGCCAACTAGCCCACCAGGTACCTCCAGTAAGCGCCACGGAGCTGCGTTGCAGAGTGTTGTAAAAGGGGCGTGGCCTCTGTACAACTCTCTGCAACGCAGCCCCTGGCACATACTGGAGGTTCCTGGTGGGCTAGTTGGCCCCTAGGGACCCTCAGGATTGAGGAGGAATTAATTCTCCAACTTAAAACGCGCCACAGGGCGTGTTTGCAGACATGTCACCTCAGGCCCCACCCCCTTCCTTCACCATTGTGCAAATATTCCTCTAAAATCAGCTGAACTACGAATTCCGATTTACTCACCTGTTATCAGGAGAGACCACAGTGCTGCATCTTTGAGCCCAGTACTAATCCTGAAAAGTAATTTTAACCGTACTTACCAGTAACTTGAATTTCCTTCCATAGGATATCATTGCCTGCTTTTTGCTGAAAAAGTTTCTAAGTGTCGATTTTTGAAACTTAGAAATATTCCTCTAAAATCAGCAGAACTACGAATTCCGATTTACTCACCTGTTATCAGGAGAGACCTCAGTGCTGCATCTTTGAGCCCAGTACTGATCCTGAAAAGTAATTCTAACCGTACTTACCAGTAACTTGAATTTCCTTCCATAGGCTAACATTGACTGGTTTCACTTGGAAATTCTTCTAAGTGTGGAGTTTTGGAACTTTATAATATTCCTCTAAAATCAACCGAACTACGAATTCCGATTTACTCACCTGTTATCAGGAGAGAACCCAGTGCTGCATCTTTTAGCCCAGCACTGACCCTGAAAAGTAATTCTAACCGTACTTACCAGTAACTTGTATTTCCGTCCATAGGAATCCATTGTCTGGTTTTCAGCAGAAAAGTTTGTGTCGATTTTCACAAACTACAAATATTCCTTAAAAATCGCCTGTATGACTTAAACGCATTCTTTCAACTGTTTACAGGAGATGCACCAGTGCTGGATCCAGGATCCACCACTGAGTAAGAAAAGTAACGATAACACTACTTACCTGCTAAGGGAATTTCCTCCCATAGGATAACATTGGTGATTCTATGTGAAAAAGTTTCTCTGTGTCAACTTTTAAAATACAATAATATTCCTTAAAAATCACTACTGTAACCAAAACGCTTTTACTCAACTGTTTACAGGAGATGTGCCAGGACTGAATCTAGGATCCAGTCCTGTGGTTAGAAAAAGTAATCCATAAAGTAACTAATTGCATTTAAGTAGAAATTCACATTGAGCTCAATGTTGCATTGTGTTTGAAATTGTGTTGCCCATTGCAACAACTGTAACTACTGTACTTAAAAGTCTATTGCCTATTTGCAAAGTATTTAAACTAAAGTAATTCATT